>CM053171.1:3591599-3713830 GCA_012977825.3 Pteromalus puparum | reverse complement strand
CCCCCCCCCCCCCCTGCTACAATGCGCTGCAGCGCTGTTTGTTTCGCCGCGCGCGTTCTGCAGCTCTTTCCCTCGCTTTTGTTATTCTTTCTTCGTTTTCAACCGACTCGGTTGTATATACCGTCGCCGATGAATTCGGTTTGCCATTTTTGTTTGAACGCGGCTGCTGCTGCTGCCTGCACGAAAAATTTATGTTAATAAGTGTATGACGCATGCTAATGAGCAAAGCGCGCATGGCTGAGTTTGCGATGATTATTTTTTTTTTTTCGATGACGACCGTTGCTGGAGGGTTGTCGGTGTTTTGTTAATTTTTTATGTTTGATCTATATATAAGCAATATTTTTTCTAACAAGACGCTTCTATTTATGTTTCAGGTAAGCATCTCAAAAATCATCGGCTAATTAAAAAGCCCGCGTGTGTATCGGCCCAATATAAGAGAAATGAGCCATACTTATCAACAAGGCGTGAGTTAATAAAAGCTGCAAAAAGTGATAAAATCCGAGCGCACGGCGTATACCCATAACGCATTCATTATACACTACTCCCTGATCGAGGCATCATTTTCGGCGCATTATCGTAGAACGCTCATTATTAGCTTCATGGTAAGCGTGAAAAAATGCGCGGGCTTTTCAAAATTTTCGAAGAGAGAGAGAGAGCCGATGTATTAAAATGCAAACATTTCGCGCGCAGCTCATTCAGTTACCGGTCTTGCGTATATATGTGTTTGCTGGACTGGCGGGGCAGTAATTAAATCGAATGAAATTACGAACGATTAAATGGGCTTTGCGCGGGTCAGCTGGAAATCTGTTTGAGCGAGTGCAGCGCGAAAGGGAAAAATGAGCCCGTGTGCGCAGAACGCAGGTAGCGAAAAAGCACGATGGCACCCGGGAGGAATTCATTTTCCGGCTGATTTATTTAAGCGCGCTGATTTCGGGCGAACGGGCGCTTTTTTTTTCATTCTCACGCTGCTGCTGTACGACCAGTGCTTAATATTGTGGTTCGCCGATTTATAAGTATAATCACGTTGGCTGATGGTAGTAGGGAGAAAAAAAAATTAAAAAGCGTCTGTAAGTCAATTATTAACGCGAGCGCGCGCTTTATTTGATAAACACACTGCGCGGGAGATTTAATTTTGTCGTTTAGCGCAATCAATTATGCCGAATCGATTTGGAGGGATTAATATATGGCTGTTTTTTTTTTCTACGACGGTCTGCTGATTATCGCCTAATGCTAATGACGAAAGTGCTGTGGATGGAATAATTCACGCGAGTGGCTAGACTTCTTTTATTAAATAGAAGATATACATCCTTGAAAAACGAGCTTCGTCCGAAAAAAGAATCACGCGCGGAGAGAAAGAGAAAAGCCGTATACATATACACGAGGAGCATTTAGACACAGCAGATTTTCCGTCATCTCGCGGGTGGCGCAATCCTTCCCCATTAGCTCGTCTAAATGCTGAAATTAGAGCCAGCAGCAGCAGCAGTGGTGGAGAAAGCTCACGGAAGGAAAGGCGCTCGTCAGACAGGGAGATGAGAGTAGCATGCAAGTAGGGTGGCAAAAGGGTTACGTATGCTAATGCTGCGTCGCGGCGTGGACTTTACAGCGTACAGGGTAGCGTAGTATGTACACAGGTCAGCGAGTACACGTCGCGCTCGCGTCCACACGTCCCTCTGATGAAGTTGAGCCGCGCGATGTGTAATAAGGGTCAGCAGCAGCAGCAGCAGCAGCAGCAGCAGCAGCAGTAGTAGTAGCGCCGGTGGCAGACGGACGGACGGCTGCAGTAGCGAAAACGAGGCGGTGGCGGATAAAGCTTGCAGCCCGGCAGCAGATGAAGATAGAGAAGGAAGGAGGGAGAGAAAGCAGCGGTGAGTTTGCAGGAGCTCGAGGAGAAGGGAGGGAGTCGCAGCGAGCGAGCTTGACAAGCGGAGCGCGCGAGTGGGTTGAGGCTGGTGGACGTGACACGAGCGTCTTGTGACCCGTTGCTGCTGCTGCTGCTGCTGCTGTACTGCTCTACCTCTCCTCTTTCTCTCTCGCGACGTCCTTCTCGAGCTGCAGTAGCAGCGACTCCCTCAACTTCACATGCCACGACGACGACGACGACGACGACGACGGACCGGCCGAAGCCGGCCAGGGCATCCATTGTTGTTATTATCAAAGCGAGGGGAGGTAGAGAGCGCTTGCAAGAGAGGGACGATGACGGAAAGGAAGGCGACGTCTGCAGGTGACAGATGAAACAGCGTCCTTCTCCCACTCTGCACAGACTTTCCCCGCGCGCTCTCTTTCTCTCTTCTCGTCTCTCGCAAGCTCGCCCGTGCAGCTCTCTCTCTGTGTATGTGTGCGTCGTCCTCGTTGCCGTGTCCCTCTCGCTCGTCGGAGTCCATTCTCCCGCTTCTCCTCTCTCTCTCTCTCTCTCTCGGCGGCTTCTGTCAGCGGCCCTTGTTCGTTCCAGCTCTGTCGTCCAGTCACTGCTCGGATCCCTCTCTCTCTCTCTCTCACTCGTGCAATTCTGCACCGGCCACAGTCATTCGACCTTTCGCTAGAGTCTTCGTTAGATATCACTCGTCCAGCAGCAGCAGCCCGTCCGGAAATCATGCCTTAGTGTAACCCCTCCCTCTTCTCTCTCTCTGCCGTACGTCCTCTCTCTTTTCTGCACCGGACGGACAGAATGGCCTCGGTCTGCGCTGCCGCCACCGCCGCATTGACCTGTCTCTTTAAGTATCGATGAAATCCGAATTCTCGGTATTTGGCTCGCTCCTTATCTCCATTTCCATTGTACGCGGGGGCCGACGCTCGAGTTCATAATTAATCGCGCGCTTCGCGTAATATAGCTTCCAAGCACACACTGGCAGCTTCTAATTATATGTACACTCTTCGCTCGTATATATATACGCGATGCATGTAGAGCGCGTGTTCCCGAAAAATCTGCCGTGATCCGTCGAGGCGATAAGAAGCACGCGCGCGCGACGCCGAGAAATTGCAAAGACGCGCGGGTGTGATAGGTCGACGGAATTCTCTCGCGCGTGAATAACTCTGTGCGGCAGTCGTCGACTCCCTCTTTTTTCTCCTGGACGATCTCCCGTGTTGGGAAACCACGCGGAAACCAATAAACCACTGCTCTTGGGACATTTCGGAAGGCAGAAAACCGGCTTGCAGCTATGGATCATTTTTCCTGAGATTATTTTCATACGTTCAGCGCTTTTTCGAAATTTTTACAAATCCGTCGCGTATACAAGCTAGCCAAGTTTGTACGGATAAACAGAACAAACGCGTCGCTATGTATATACCAGCTCAGGAACGCGAAGACGAAATCCTCGTCGCGCTGAATATGCAATGAAGCGTGTGGCGTTCGTTCGTTTCGTCGCTCTCCGCATACGTCAGTGGCGTAGTCGAGGCATCCGTGCATATTGCCCGGTGCTGTCGATCAAGTCTGCGCGCTTTTTTCTAATCCGCTGCTCAGAGTAGAGTAGAGACTACGTTTCCTTTGACTTCGATGGAATCTCAATACTTTGGGTCTATTTCGTGCGGCTGGACAGGATTCCAAGCGTGTAAACGCGGTTTTGGCGACGAATGTCGATACAAGCTCGAAGCTACTTTTTCAATACTCTCTGGTTGGACGAATACGCCGCACACGTCACTCGACACTTTACTTAATAATCTTAACGATTGCGTTGCGGGACAATCCTTCAGAGAAAAGGACTTTCGTTCCTGATGCAGCTTCGTAATTCAGAGTAACGATAAAAAATGATAACAGCGCTGTCAAAATCTGAATTATTCATCAAGCATGAAGCCTTCCATTACTACCTCTGGCCCGGTAATAAAATCTATTAAATCGTTACATACGTCGTTAGGCTAAATACAAATGCCAGGGCTCATTATTCGCATTATAGCCCTCTCTCTCTCTCTCTCTCTCTCTTTCTCCCGGATAAAAAAGAGAGACGCTCCGCTGCGGAGAAAAACTCGTCCGCCTCTTTGTTCGCTGGTTCGGTTGAGCAAAAACTAGTAATAGCTAAGCAATAAACGAGAACCGAGCGACCGAGAGAAGAGCCAAATTCTGTTTTAATAAGAGAGCCCTTTCTCCGGGTCCAGGCTAATCAAGCCGAAATTCGTCGTCGCTGCGCGTGGTAATGTCACGGGGACCGGAGATGGAAGAACCACCGCTGCCGCTATACTGGCTTAATGATAGGCCCCTCTGGCTTTATGATCTCAGACGGACTTCTGCGAAGCGAAGTATGCGCGCGAGAAAGCGAAAAGAAGAGAAAGAGATCATTATATGGCGAGTCCTTAAATTATAAAGTTTTGCGCGAAGGGCTTTTTCCTCTTGAAGCTTCGTCTTCTTCTTCTTCTTCTTCTTCTTCCTCTACAGCGCTTTCTCGTGGGACGACGCGAATTTTTTTCAACTCTCGCTGATCGCTGCTTTTTTACTTTCCTGGCGTTTACGGGCGTCATTCTTGGAAGGTATAGGCGAGGGGGTTTGAATTTAAAAATCAATTGTCAAAAAATTGAAAAATATCCAGACAAACGAAAACCGTCTTTCGTCTCACCCCCGTTACTTCAAAATTTTATTAATTATTCGAAACCCTCATCGCGAGAGATGATCTCGTCACCTTTCAACAAGTTAAACCACCGAGACAGTTTCAGCGCAGCTCAGTAATTCCCTTTGATCTCCGCGTACAATATTTACCAGGAAATCTCGAGGTTGAAATTAACCAATCAATCAATCAAAAAGCAGCTCCGGAAAATCGATGCAGAAAAGAAAAATAATCATAACTCCCCGTCACCACCCTCCGCAGAAGGAATACAAGCAGAGAGAGAGAGAGAGAGAGAGAGAGAGACGACGGCGTCGTCTCTCTCTCTTTCTCTCTCGCTCAGGGTGGCGTCGGCGGACTTGAGGTTAGGTTGGTCGGTTGACCCGCTTGACAATCGATTGACGGCTGTCGCCAAGACTCCCCTTCTCCTTTGCCTCCTTCCTTCGCCGCCGACGCCACTCTCCTGCTCGCGGAATCGCCCTGGGCTTTGCCGCCCCTTTCAGCGCGCGAGCTTTCTGCCACCTTTGTCTCGCGTATAGTCGCTCTCTGCTCTTGGCTTCGATCCTGCAGCGACAAGTCGAATAATTTCCCCTAATTATCGGTCTGCAAAAGGGGGAGAGATGAATTCCACGCTGGAGTATCGACGCGCGCTTCTTTCTTGTATTTGGCTGATGTATATAGTATACAGAGGGGGTGCAGGAACTTTTGAGGGGTGAGAACCGCGCAACGAATCAATCCGCCTGTATCGTACAGGCTTTTCATCCTGATCGTTATTAGCGGTGTGTGTTATTTGTATTCATTGTGTCCGGAGCGTATAATTTCAGCAACAGCGTATAGCTTTAAACTTGGCGGCGCAGAGCTTTTTTTCTCTTATCGCGCTCTGGAGTATTTATAAAAAGGGACTCGGACTCGAGTGATTGATTTGTTCTTTCAATCCAGCTCGCGGTGATGGACGACCGACAGCGGACGAAAGTTATCCCGTGACTACACGGAAAAAAAAACCAGCGTCTAATTCAATCAACAACTAATTTCGGAGAAAAAAAAACCGGAAAAGCCGGTATATAGAGCGCGAGAGATATCAGAAAAGGAGCAGCATCGTTCACGGCGTTCTATACAGAGAATCGCGCTCGCGCTGGATATTATTTGCCGGCGGGACAGTGACAAACGCCCGTCAACGTCAGCCGTCAGCGGCACCTTCCCCTCCGTCTACACACACACAGAGCCCTCGACCTTCTCCTTTTCGCGACGTCGCTGTATAGTCTCCCCTCTACTTCTCGCGCGAGCGCGAACGTGACGAGCATATCTGGATCTCTGGACGCGCGACTCGTCATCTCTCCGCCAGCGTTGCGGAGGAGGTAGAGGAAGAGGAGGAGGAGGAGGGAGAAAGCTGCAGCAGC
Organism: Pteromalus puparum; assembly: GCA_012977825.3. NCBI lineage: Eukaryota > Metazoa > Arthropoda > Insecta > Hymenoptera > Pteromalidae > Pteromalus > Pteromalus puparum. The sequence goes on along the minus strand of CM053171.1, from coordinate 3,707,907 downwards.
AGCAGCGAAGGACGAGGAATGCGCGCGCGAGTATAGCGTGTATTAAAGAGGAGAGCGAGGGGTGGCTGACATATTGCGGCCTCGCGTCAAGCCCGTCTTACTCCCGTCCGTCAGTCCGAGCCTTGCCTGTCCGTCATGTGACTGTATGTGTGTGTGGGCTGCTGCTGCTCGATTTTTCTAGCGTCGTTGCAGTCTTCGCGACGACGACGCTGACGATGGCAACGGGAATAGCTCGATCGGGGTCGTGATGCGGAATTATACTTGCTTTTATTGGCAGGTTTTTTTTTCGGGGGTCAGTTGACGTCGTTTATTTCCGGATTGACGTTTGATCGATATTGTATACTTTGTTGTATATCCCCTTTGGATTTCGTTGCCGTCTTGAGAGTAACATTTATTAACTTTTCAAAGTAAGCAACAGCCCGTGTCACAAAAACGTTTGTCAAAACTAATTAGCGTAGAAAAATTAATTTCGTGTGTATACGTGTAGACCGCGACTTACTGTGAAACAAAGTATAGTTTGCGGGCTGGTCCTAGCCTCACCTGGTCAGCAATAAAGATAGGTGTCACCTGTGCCAAACTGTCCTTATGTTAGGTCTGCTCATGCTATAACTACCTAAGATGTTTATTCTATTGTTTAGCTCTTAAGTTTTTAAACATAATTTTTTATTGGATCGTTAATCTTAATGTGGAGAGTAGTCACTTGCTTATATATTTCCTTCCCTGTAACAATATATAGTTATATTACTGTTTCCATATATGAGTGCGTTTTTGTTAGTATAGAATCCGCTCGATAAGCTGCAGCCGCAGTGCAGAGACGATACACGTTGCTCTCTCTCTCTCTCGAATTAATCGCTCCATTATAACGGAAGCTTCGCGAGAGCGTCGAAAAATGATTTCCTCCGACCATTACAATAAATCGTTACTGCCGCCGCCGCCGCGCAGTAGTCACCCATTGTCTCGTCAATCTCGCCTTTTTCTACTGCGTGATAAACACTGCGCGCGCGCGCGCGTCCCCGCCAAAATCGCAGAGTCCTGCACGATAATCATACATTACGAAAGGGAAATAAATCCACGAGTTATAGATAGATCGAGAGACACAAAGGGCCAAACCCGCGCGTCTTTCCCTCATCGAAAAGCTTCCATATACATTTGGCTTCCGCGCGCTATACTATATATACGTCCGCACAGCACTTTGTTCGAAAAAGAGTGGAAACTTCAGGTCCTATAATTCCTCGGCTCGCGCGCACTCGAAAAGTATCCAGTGCTTTCTCTCTCTCTCTCTCTCTCTCTCTCCCTATCTGTCCGCAGTTATTTATCGATTTCAAAGCCCATCGCGTCTTACGGATCACGAAGCAGGAGAAAGAGAGAGAAAGAGCGTGTGTATGTGTGTGCGAAAAGAGAGTGTGGTAGGAGGGGGGGGGGGGGGGGGGGAGGGGGAGGTGCCAGCTAGTCATTGTGGGGGACGGGACGTCAGTGACGGTGACGGATGGCTACGTGTCAGGCGAAGTATAAACCCCATGGTAGCCAATAAATTATTGCAACTATAAATTACTTCTGTGCGCTCACGATATAATGCCGCCGCCGCGCGGCTACTGCTGCGGGTGGGGTGCTTCTCTCTCTCTCTCTCTCTCTGATGCCGTTGCTGCTGCGAAACAACGATGTGTTATATGCTCTCGCGCATATTCACATATGCCCGTGTCTGTGTGTGTGTATGTGTGTGAGACAGAGAGCTCGTCAACAGCGAGACGTGTTTGTGTGCGTTTCGTCTGTATGGGGTGGAGTGAGCAAACAAAGCTGCTGCTGCTGCTGCTGCGGACCGTAAGACGGCGAATCGAGCAACACCTTTGCCTCGTGCGCAGCTATTGTGCAAAGAGTGCGTGCGGTAGCGGCCCGCATGTGGCTACGACACACTGTACGGCTCTCGACTCCTGTCCATTAAGCCACGTGAGTAGAGAGAGAAAGAGGAGTCTTCTCTCTTGTGTGCGACGGTGGGAGTGAGGGTGTTACGCCGCTTTTATATTTGTTCTTCGTATTTTCTGGGAGTAGACTTCTTTTTTTTTTCGCGCTGTAACTTAACTGATGATATTGTTGTACAGGTGTTGTTTTAACTGATCGTTAACGATAGCGTATATACTTGTGTTTTATCGAACGACCTCGATCTATCTTTGCTCGCGATATTTTTGCACACAATCGCGTCTGTGTATACAGTTTGCGCGTCTGCGAATTAAACCATAATTATATCCATCGCCTACTATACTCTAAATTAATTAGGCAATTGAATTCAATCGGCATTGTGTATACCTAATACCCACCATCCATCCACACATATATCGAAATTCAAACCTCTTCTTTACAAAAGTCCAAGGAATATCGCGTACACAAAAGCTGTTAATCAAGGGAAGAGAAATATACACCTTATGGAATCGCACACGGTTGCAGCAGCAACGGCGGACACGTCCTACAGAGAGAGAAAAAGCCACAAGACGCGCCTATAAATCAAGGTGGCACAGTGTCGGGGCTATCCGTTTTTACGTTTCGCATTCCTAGTCGCGCTTGCAGCAGCAGTGCCGCACAGAGATTATAATTGCGATTCCCGTACGCGGAGGAGCGATTAATTCCCGGCTAATGTGCAATTAGTTACGCGAGAGCGTGTGTATATATATACGTATACGCGCGACACGCCTTGTGCGGTGTGGGCGTATTCACACAGACATGTACGTGCGGCCGTATATAAATCATCGATTCCGTATCGATGAAAATCAAAGTTTTCCAAGCCTCGCTACACACATCCATCCGTCGAGGCTTTTTTTCCATCTCTTGTAATAAAGTCGTCGCGTGAAATTCAGGTCAGAGCGGTTTAGAAACACTACGTGGTTTTTTTTTTCGATACGCCGATTATCGTTCCTGTGAGGTGTGTTATGGAACGGCATTTCGCGCGCGGGATAAATCGGAGCGCTAAAAAATTTTCTAATCCGTATCTCGCTAAGCTGTTGAAGTATCAATTTGTCGGCGGTGAGATAGACTCGTTTTAAAAGCTCTTTCTATTTTCGTGTTATTTAACTTTATAGAAGCAAAGAAAATATCATCGAGCGCTTATTAGACCCACGGATCGTCTCCAAAAAAGATCGCATCGTGAGAAAGCTTTGGCTGCTGCACGAACTCTCTCTCCCGACATGAGCACCGCTGGCATAACATAATCCCGATACGTAATAAATATTGTGTAGGCTACGCGCGGATCGGCTCTTGGCGTGTAGCGGTGCGTGTATCCGTCGTCCAGCTCTGGTCGTTATAAGCTGCACACACAGACACAGAGAGAGAGAAAGCGAGAGACACGCCGTGGGTATCCTTCTCTCGATCGCGGACTATACTCTCCCGCCGAGGGAGAGAAAGAGAGCGAAGGGAGGATATTATGGGCGAGCGAGTGAGTTATACGCCTTGTCGCATGTGTGTCGCATAAATCTGTTCCTCTCTCGAAGCAGGAGAGTCTCAGCCCCCTGACGACTCCCCGAGAGCATCGGAGAGCTGTGTACGGCAGAGAACACGCGAGAGAGAGAGAGGCTGACTGACTGCCTCAGCTTCTTCTTCTTTTCCGATATGCAGCGCTGCTGCTTCGATGCGACCTCCTCTCTTCCTCCTTCTTACCCGGCGTCCTATATGAGTGTAATACCCATATATACACGCGCTCGAGTTTCGAGTTCTCGTTTTATCATCGCTTTCACTAGCAATCTCGCGTGTTAATCTCCCTTGATTCGCCCCGAGTTTATAAGTAGCGTATATTGCTATGCAATACGAATGAGCGAGTTATGAATAGCCGATTTTATTTCCCTCCGAAAGTTTATAATATCGAAGCTAAGACCGCACGAGCGCTTAATTAGAAGCTTCGCTCTCTCTCTCTCTCTCTCTCTCGTAATAGGCAATACGTCGTAAATCGCACGAAATGTGCTTTTTTCTCGAAAAATCCGATTCGACGCGTATAAATCAGCCGCGAGATTCGCGCGCGTCGCTCGGAGAATTTTAGACAATCTTATTAACGCGCCGAGTTCATCCTACGCGTCCCTCTTCCCTGAGCGGTACTTTATCATCGCGCCTTCTCTCTCTCTCTCCGTTTGCGCGTTGCATCGCCTTCTTATCCTCTCACTCTTGTTCCCCTCTACACGCACTTGTGTACGTGTATATACAGTCACTCGCACACACACACACACGCACATAGCCTATCAGATCGACACGTTGTTCCATCGTACGAATTCAAGTGTCCCTCATTACTATACGGCTCCTTCGCACTCTCGAGACGGCGACGACGAGTCGCCTGCATCCCGTAGCAGTGGTAATTGGCTCTGCAGATTCACGTGGCTCTTTCTCCCTCTCTTTTTCTTCGTGAATATTTTTTTTTTCTTCTCTGCGTCCTATACACCCGGCGCCTTGACTCGTTATTTATTAAGAGACGATTGTTTTTAAAATCAAGCAAGACTTCTCTCGCACACGCAACAGGCTAGGCCTCCCGCGCTAATACCGCTGCGTCACCCGAGACTTCGCGTCAAGGCGTTGCATATTAGCGCGGTTCTCTATTTTTAGGGCAGCGCGCGGCTGTCCCACAGCAACCACCGAGAGTCGAGAGCCGGTGAAAATCGAAACTCGAGCCGCCGTCGTCACCGCTACTGGCAGCTTTCTCTTTATATGCAGAATCGAGCGGTTGGTTCATATGCACACGTGGTAACAAGAGTTGCAGAAATTGACGGGACGTGAACTGCACTGTTGACGTGTATTATATTAATTTTTCTATGTATACACGAGTGTGTAATACAGCCAAGAGCCTATAGGAAAATTCGACATAATTCATCGGTGCAATTAATTAGCGATTCGTCTGAAGGTGCCCGGGTGCAAAGTTCCGTCGACCACATTAAAAATTCCCTCGGGAGAGTCGAGCGGAGGGGAAAGTCAAAAGGCTCTCTCTCTCTCTCGCTCGCTCGAGCGCGGCAAAAGCGCACCGCAAATTTCCGAGGTTCGTTTGCTCGGCGCGTAGTTGTCGCTCACGTTTAAAGCGCTTCATTATTAATCGGCTCCTGTAATCGCGCCTTCCTACCTGCAGCGGCAGCCGCCTAAGCCCGTCCTAAGAAATTCACGAGAGCAAAGGGTGAGAGAGAGAGACCATCAAGGAGCGTAAGTACAGCTCTCTGCCAGCGACGTCCGACGCGCAAAATCCGTCGGAACAACGTTTAAGGCTGTGTGAAGGACTGGAGAGTCGAGTGGTTAAGTCGCCTTGACAAAAGACCAAAAATTTAGCCTCTCACGATATTACCCGGAGAGATCGCGATGTTGGCGTATAAATATTCCTATGCGACAGAGTTGGAATGAAGGTTTCATTTTTCTTTTCAATTGCGAACTTAAAGTTGGGGGGGGGGGGGAATTACTTTTATATTGCAGGCGGTCATTGGAATATTGAATAACGTAAGCACTATTGATGAAAAAGAACAACGTGCCAGATGAAAGCCAGCACTAGTAGGTGTAATAGAATTTCAAAACGTGTCAATCAATAACCTGTCGATACTTTGGATTTTTAATGGACAGATGAACTGCTATACGTATACGTATAAGGTAGTAAAAAATTACCAACCGATAAACGCTCGCGTACGCAAATTATTTTTCGATTCAAAAAAACGACGAAAAACAAGAGACGCCGAAAATAAAGCTCAAACGAGCCGAAAAGAAGCTTCTTTCGAATAACCCTACATCTCTCTAACAAGACAGAAAAGTCGTCGAATGAAGCATCAGAGAGCAGAGTTATATAGTGTCGCGCTGCACCTGTCCTTCTGTACATCAAGCGTCCATCATCTGGACGACACACTGAGAGCGGCTTTCTGTCTCTCTTCCCTTACGCCACTATACTTTTCGAGAACCCGCATACACACACGCTCACACGCAAGAGTTCTGGCGCGCGTTTATTTATGCTGACACAATATTTATTAGAACGGATCGGTCCGTCGGCTCATTCGCACTGAGAGAGAGAGAGAGTGTCTATTTCGAGCGACGACGAAGACGAAGCGCCACCTCGTCTTCATTGCGCCGCTGCCGCCGCTACTCTTTTTTTCGCGCCGGCGTCGTTCTATCTCCGTCCTCGCCTTTATCTCTCTCTCTCTCGTACACTTCATCGTACACACACACATAGCGTGCGAAAAGATACAAGAGATGAGCCTGACGATTCTGGCACTCGCGAGATTGAGATGCGTCTGTGCTACGAGAGATCGATTTTTCAAAAGACCCGTAACGTATACACAAATATTCCTGTCCTCGGTTACTCTTGCCGTAGTGTATGTGTGTGATATGCGTGTTGCTCGGACAAGCTCTTATTAGCCAAGCGCGCGTGAATTATGCAAAAAGAGGATTGACGCGATGATTCTAAGTTTACTTTGGCTCTTGCGAGCTTTCGCGAGCTTACGCGTCAGGAGCATTTAAGATGCAATTTATCGTGCGCTGGCTAAATAATGGAGAAATTTTGCGCTGAACAATTGCTTTGACGTGAGTTACGCGTCTCTTCTCTATCCTATATTCTTTTTTTTTCCCCGCTGAACGGCTTTGCTTCTGTGGTTAAAATTATACAGTCGAGCGCGTGTAATGCATTGTCCGTTAAATTTGATACTCGTCGTCGTCGTTTTGCTCCTCGAGTATACGCAAAATTGCATCCGTTCACTCTTGTACAGCTTTATCGTTCGACCTTGCTCGTTTCGCTCGAAAACTTGATTAATCACTCGCCGCATGCATTATATACCTGCGGGAAAAATCGAACAACTCAAGGAAAGGCTCGTATTTATATACTCGCGCCTGGTGATTGAAACATCGAGTATAACCGATCAGAGAGAGAGAGAGAGAGAGAGAGAGAGAGAGAGGCCGAAAAAGAAAAGCTCTTGCAAGCAGCCGTCAATCTCTCTCTCTCAGCTGGCGTGAAAAGACGATACGTACACGACAATGCCGGTAGCTGTAGGAGTCAGGAGAGTAAGCGATAACGCGTGTGTCTGAGCTGCTGTACGCGGGGAGGATCGACACCAGCTGCTATAGGATACACGTATTTGTTGGCAAGCCGTAAATAGCTTGGAATCTTGACTCTCGCGTTCAACCTCTCGACTCTCACACCCGTTCGGATACATCCACGCGCGCGCGCGCGCAGCGTCGTCGGTGTTCTCGCGCGCAGCCGACTGACAGGTCTCTTCGCTAACAATTATCGTCGTCGCGACGATGCTACTGCTACTCCGTTAAACGGGGACGTCAACGGCGGAAGAGACGCCACCTGCTCGTCGTTATAAGCGTTTGCGACAATCGCAACGTTTAGGCTTGATATTCGAGTTGTCTCGCGATGGATTTTAATTTCATTAAAATTCATCTATATGCAGATTCGCGAATCGAGAAATAAAAAAGCGCGCACTGGGTATAGAGAGCAAAATTGATTGACGGGGTGAGATGGCGAAGGAGCTCAGAGGGGAGGGAGAGATATATAGGTGCGCACGGATGAGACAGACAAGATGAAGGCATCGCGTCCTGTCATCTCTCTCTCACTCTCTCTATCTTGCAGCTCCGGCTGCGCTCACTACTCTCCTGTCTCTCAATCCGGGTGTCCGCACTTTGAGGGCTTCCCTCCGGCACGTCCGGCTAAGATCCCGTGGCACATTGTCAGTCGTCGGAGCAGCTCGCTGTCAGGTCTCGCCGAAAGAAACGAATCGAGTCAGCGAGCTCGGCCAGAGCCACTGTCCGCTGCAATCAGCCTGAATTGAGCTTGATAGCATTGTTAACGGAGGAGGTGTCGGCCCTTCTTGCGCCTGCCGCTCTCTGATGTAGGTCGTATATACAGCTTCGTGGTTGTATATTAGATTCTCCAAAGAGATATATATATATATATATCGGGCTGGAGAAAGATGCGGTGCGTATAAATCAGTGTAATGTATTCCGCGCGCGATCAAATTTAAAAGTGTCAAAATGTGAAATCGAAGCGTATACCGCTTATTACGGCTGTTTATTTTGAAAAAAAAAAGAGAAGAAAATTGCGTTTACGAAGATCGCCGCGCGATAAATCTTCGGAGCCGAATCAATTTGCATTTAATAAAATCAAAAGTCGCCCTCGACCTTAAATCGCTAATTACGTTATTAATCACTTTGACGCGCGCGCTGCGGCAGTTTCTCTCTTCTGTGTATGTACGATTAATCTCCCTTTCTCGGGGCCTGGAGCAAATTTCGCGAAGTGTGTACCGAGATAGCATTACGAATTTCGTTTTCCCCCGGAGCTGCGATCGAAGGAAAAAATATTGTAAATCATGATACCTGTAAGATGCGTAGATCCTGTTTCCCTTTGTAAGTGTCAGGTGTCCGCGGAGCAAAATTTATTAAATTTCCTCGATTGAATCTACTGAAAATTGCGATACGCTAAGATGAAAAAAAAGCCTCGTCGAAAAAGAATCAATAGGAGGCAAATTCCTCCCAGAGAGTAATTTGAGACGCGCAGCAGCAGCATCAGCATCGGAGAAAGCGCCGAGAGAGCATCCGGCTACTTATACACACTATATATACCAGCAGTATCGGAGAGGCCGCGCTGTCAGGGGCAGTGTGCGGAGGGCCGATAAAAAACGAGTCCGCGGATTTTGCGTTCCGTAAAGCATCGGTCTACTCTCTTTCTCTCTCTCTCTCTCTCTCTCTCTCTCTCTCTCTCTCTCTCTCGCATCGATCATCACTGTCGCCTGTTGCTGCACCGGACTACTCGCTCTTTCTCTCCTCTCTGGACGCGGACGGACGTACGCAGAAACGCGCTGCATCCATCCATCATTCGGTTCGCTCTACTCGAGGACCGGCCGCTTCTACGCATTAATGCGCGCAGCTCGCCGGAAGAGAGATGACCGACAATTGCGCGACGAGCTACTACTGCCTATACCTACTGCTATGCTTTTACCTGCTATATACCCGTTAAAATCCTTGCTCCCGGGGAAATTTTTTACTTTTTTTTTTCTCAGCAACACCAGCAGCAGTCGAGTAATTTATGGCTTTTGTTTCAATTTGTATGCGTTACGCGAGAGCTATGGACCGATTATGCGTGAGAAATTACGATAGGCGAATATAAACGCGACTAAATTCAGAAGTGTGCGGAATTAGGTAATAATCGTGTCGTTACGCGGCCGCGCGCGCTTCATTCATTTTGATGTACAGCGTGATACAATACGACCGCAGAACTCGATTCGAATTAGTGACGCGTTTGTTGAGGTTTATATTCGGACGACATTTCGTAACGATTCTTAACGCGTTACGAGAGAGCCCGCGCAGTTCCTTGTTCCTTTAATCGACTCCTCCGGTTTCATTCATTTTATGCAATTGCGGTATTGTGGCCATTGAAGTCGGGTTATTCGGATTAATTTGAATAATTTATCAATTTTAAATTATTGAAAAATTGAATTCTCAATTAATAGCACCAGTCAGCTGAAAATCATCGTCGTATCATCGACAATTATCAATTCATAGCGGATGATTAATGCGACTTGAATTTAACTTTGTCACAGAGCTATTTCAGACTGATATATGTATGAGATGGTTTTTGCCAGAGAGCTGTTTAATATGTAAAGTTTGCTGTAAATTTGTCAGCGATTCATCAAAATCTCCTTTTCTAAAAAAGACATGGTAATCATTCTTCTCGTCGCGAAATGTCTGCGTATGAATTTCTAACCTTAAAAAGTGAAAATTGAGAACATATGATATCAAGGGGTATATTTTGTTATATTGTCGCGAGAATCTCAAAATTTGAAACTTACTTATGTGTTATACCAAACATTTTCATTTTAAAAACACTGTCGCAAGTCTAAATTAAACTTAATTTAAATGTACATACTAGACCGCTAGAGATGTATCAATTATCAAAACAAAGCAGTTTTGGACTGGCCCTTTCGTCACCACCTATAAACTCTCCGTATCTCTGACAGGCGATAATAGATGGCGCACATGCACTTTTCCATTTCTCTCATAACGACGCGCGCCACCAATGCTAAAACTACGTTGTTTAACCTGCTGCGCTTTGGCCGCTAAGACTATAACTGCGCGTGAGGCACGTCTAAAGTCTATCAGTTCCAAATTTTATCCAATAGTACGGACTGAAAGTCCAGTAACACAGTTTTAGCAGGGTTACAGTATTTATATAACTTGTTTAATAATTCAAATAATACCGAAAATACAAACGAAGCGCAAAAATCATTTTTACAACACATTACGCACAACTAACGCAGATTTAATAATTATTCACGGATAGCAACGGAATAAGAAAAAATGTCGGCAGGGCGCACTTAATTACGTCGGCTGCTCCGGCTCAAAAGCGAGAGACAGCAAAAAGGTCTCGGTCGGCGAGGAGAACCTCTCTCTCTCTCGCGGGCGCGCGCGCGCGCGCTAATTCCTATTATCACCCAACGCGCAGTAGTGCCGCGCCATGTACGCGACGGCCATAATTTTGAATTATCATCAAGTGACGCGCCGTGCCAAAACTACACGCGATTTCTGCGAACGCGCCTCCTAAATCATCCCATCTCTCATGCGTATACGTAATAACCCGACGAGAGTAGAGTGTGCTATGTGTATGTGTGTGTGTGTGTGTGTGTGTGTGTGAGAGAGAGAGAAAGGGTCAAAAACCCGCGGATCGAATGCAGAGGCGAGGAGACGTGCACTGCTGGACTGCTTCGCTGTTGCTGCTGGCATTGCCTTCCTTTTTTCTCGCCTTCGCGCTTCTCCCGAGACGCGAGCTCTCTCGCTTCGAGAAGTTTCCGTCCATCACTCAGCGTCAGTCCGACGTCTCTGCTGCCACTCGCCTCCACCATTGCGCTCGTGTTATACGTGAGTTGCTCCTGCTCTCTCTCTTTCGCTCTTCCTTTTCTGTGTATCTTTTCACGCTTCCTCCCACGCAAAAATCGCCTTCGCTGAGCGTTATCTGGTTTTTAGCGATCTTAAAATTATCATTGTTTTTTTTTCCGCAATACTTTATATATCAAAATAGCAACACACGACGAAGAATTTAATAAGAGCGATTTTTTGATTTTTCGAAGCAACGCGACTTTTATCGAATCGGACAGTAGTAGCAGCAGCAGCGGAAAAATCCAGACTGGAGGCTTGATTGTCGAGGGATTCGCGCTTTTGTCTATATTCCGACGGGAAGACGACATCGGGATGAAATGAAAGTTCTTTCGCTCGCTCGCTCGCGCACGGATATGGGAAGCGACACAATATGCGTCGCGAGACTTTAACAATTTTCCGAAAGCGGTGCAGACGTACGCCCCCGAAATCCCGATCTGAAAGGCATCGTAAAGGAAGGAAGTTTAAATAGGATTTTTATTGCGGGCGAATTGCGCAGCAGTGAGAGAGAGAGAGAGAGAATCCGATGGACGAGAAATGAAAATTCGAGAGATGAAAGTTTGATCGAGTTTCGATTGTCTCTTTAATACCTATACGCATAGCTGTGCGTGTGTAAACTACTTTTTCTTCTTTTGCCAAAAGTAGTTATAATCGTCGAGATGCGAGATCTAGGTAAAAATAATAAGACGTCTTTGTCCGAAAATCTCAGCTCGTAGTCGAGAGGAACGATGTATAACGATACCACACCGCACCACTCAGCTGCTGCCGCTCGTTCGAGTAAGCAACTAATCAGGGAGCGAGGAACGATAAACATCCCTGCAAGAAAAATAAAGAGATCTCTCTCAACTCTTCTCTCTTTTGCTCTCGCTCTCCCTCACGCAAACAGACGTGCGGAGAGAAAAGTCGGCAACGTATTTGTCGGCAGCCTCGCACACACATACGTGTGCGCGCGCGAAAAAGAGAAGGGAAAAAGCATCGCGAGCGTATAGGGAGAGACGTACACGGGTAGGAGGAATTCGGTGGGCTGATGGAGTGAGTGTTGACTTAGGATAACAGTCGCCTCATCAGTCAATCAGTCAGGTAGGTTACCACGGCCGAAGGTGCTCCGTCTTCTCTCTCTCTCGTTCTCTCTGCTGTCGCGTTCTGGACGAAATCGAGCGGGAGAAAGAGAGAGAGAGAGAGATGGATAGAGCGTTAAGTGAGTCACGAGCAGTGGGTCCGCGCGCGACTGACATCCGAAGGCCTTCGGGAGGACAAAGCAGGACAAAAGGAGCAAGAGGAAATACGATGAAATCCGTCTCGATACTTCAAACTCTCCTCGTCTCTCTCTCTCTCTCTCTCTATCTGCATCGTCACTAAATTATCCATCTTCCTCTGCGTTCACGACTTCTTTTGCATCTCGCCCTTATACCGATTCTTATTTTTCTTCCTCTTCCTACGCGTTTCTACTCCTTTTTTTTTCATTATTCAGCTCGAGTAGCGACTCCTTTTTGTATTCTAAACAATGAGTCGAGAGGAACCCCGACTCTTATACAGCTCTCTTGTTTCATTAGCAAATTATATGCGCATCGATAATTTTTCGCCGAGGCTCGCTTCGTACTGACGAGCTGTCGCTTCTATATGATAGATACTATCGATACGAGACGAAGCATCGATCGTGCTCAGACGACTTTGATTCTCTTGTGCCATTTGGAGAATCGAGATATGCTCTTTGCATAACAATGGCTCGCGAGTGGAATCCGAATAAAAAATCATTTTTGTTTGAATACAATCGAAGTATATTTTTGTACTTATTCTTAAAAGCGAATTGATAGGAGGAAACGCATGTTTGTTTTGTAAATTACGCGCATCTCGAGATAAGAATCTTTGCTGGAGATTAAGGATTTTTTGCCTACATTAATCACAAAAAACACGATCTCACGCGTACGATTCCCACTTTTTCTGATGCACTGGAGACTGCATTCTCGACAAACAATTTTTTCTCGACAACCAGTTGATTTTCCATTGGTTCTACATATCATAGAATAAGTCATTCTTCCCGACAAAAATATTTACGATCGAGTCAATACCATTTGCGTGAGCGATGATCTCTTTTCTGTTTGCCGCGCGCGGCGCATCTGCTATGTTTGCGCTGGCGCGCGCCCCGAAAAATCCTTCCATTAGTCGACCGTTTAAACAGGTCACTCAAGGACATCACCGATGCTCTCTGTGGTATAACGTATGGTCCAGGTGCGCCGTTGTTGGAGATTTCTCAAAGTGTCAACGAGCCTTTGTGCGTATGCGGTTTGTCAGCGTCGTCGGGCAGGAAGTGATTTGTGTGTGATCTTGTTCAAACAGAGAGAGAGAGAGAGAGAGAGCGAGAGAGCGTCATCTGCTCGTCATATTTTCTCGGCCGAATTAATACTGACTTCCGATACGTCTCCTGATGTATCGAACATCTGTGCCCAGCTTTTGGAGATTGACGAATTTTTAAAAAATTCTTAACGAGGTCATCCGTCAAACCATCAGAGTGCTCCAGCGAGTTTGAGAAGGATTGGGCTGTCGGGATCGATCTCGCATCTCAAGAGATTCAGCTCGTTACGATATCCGCGGAAAGGTCAAAGTGAGGAAAATTAGCGAGAGAAAAAAAACGAGTGAGCGCATTGTGTGTTATCCTCTCGGGAAGTCGGCAACGGCGGCTATACTGTCAAAACACATTACGCCTCGATCTTGTTCGCCGCCGGTAAAAAGATATCCCGCACCTGCCAGGCCCTCCTCTCTCCCTCGAACTTTCGTCTCGTGTATATACTTTTTCACGATCGGCCGAGCGTCGCGTAGGTGTGTGTGTGTGTGTGTGTGTATACGTATAGCGTACTACGTCTCGTCGTGTCCCTCAGTGGAACAATCCGCTGTCCCAATTTGCAGAGGAAGAAGACTCCACGGTCGTCGTCCCTTCTTTTCATCCCATCCCTCACTGACTCTTTCTTTCTCTCTCTCTTTCGCTTGCTCGCTCGCGCTGTCTCTGTTGAGCCATCTCCGTAGGGACGAAGGAGGAGAGCGGATTCAGCCGTCAGTCAGTCTCCGCGAGCAAGAGAGAGAGACGGAGGGAATCACAATGCCTGGCGCAATCCTCTCCCTTGCACGTTCTTCTCTCTCTCTCTCTCTCTCTCGCTCGCTCGCTCTCTACTCTGTGTGTACGTCCAACTCGCTCGTCCGTTCGTCCGTCCGTCTGTCTGTCCGTCCGTACGTCTGTCCGTCAGTCCGTCTTGCTGCTCCCGATCTCCTCTCGCTACTCCTTCTACCGTCACTCTGGCAGACATTAGAAATTCATCTCTTACCCTTCCACCTTGCCCTTATTCCGTGCAGCCCTATCACTCCGGACTCTTGTGGATTGGCGTGCGTGTGGGTATAGCAACTCTCTTTACTTCTACTACTGCTGATGCGGACGATATGTATACTTATATACTTGCAGTGTTATTGCAAAACACACACACACACACACACGGATCGATCGAAAAATCTTTGCATCTTTTTTTCCATCAACCAACTCACACGACTTGTAGGTGGAGCAAAGTTTCCGCACATATATACGATGTGTGCAGAGCGAGCGAGTAAACGCGCTGTTGACATAATACTAAGTCCCGCCAACACTCGCTGCTTCTGCTGCTTGCACGGTTGCTATTCTCCGTGTAAACACAAATATAAACCCGAGTTGGGCGAAGCTGCGTAAAAGCCGTTTAATCATTAACTTATTAGGCTGTTAGAGATCGTTTGGATTTCACGCGGAGATAAGATAGGGTTATTATTCAAAAGCTGGCTGTTAATTATTGCTGAGTGTGTGTGTGTAACTCGGTTTATCTAGTAGAAAAATTTACGGTGTTTCTTCGCTCATTGTAAATTCTCATCAGCCAGCGAGTGTTTACCCTGTCTTTGGTTTTAATACCTACGGCTTTTTTCGTGTAAACACATTACGCTTATAAACTACAACCAGAAGCCTATACACTCATAATCCAATCGCGTTCGGTAACACGAGCAACGCGTCCTGTCTCTTACACACACACACACTCGAGAATCTCCACAGCAGTCCTCGGGACCGCTAATATATCGCTCGCGCGACGACTTCTGCCGGTCGCGCGCGTGAGCGAGGACAGGCAAGGAACGGATATCGCGCGGCAGCGATCAGCAACCATACTCTCCTCGGATGTCAGAGACTCGCGCTCTTCTCTCGTCCTCTTGCTCTGCACGGGGGCACTTTCTCGGAGGAAAGAGAGAGAGAGAGAGGCTCATCGGCGTATGCGGCCGCAACCCCGACTGCGCTGCTTGTTAGTGGCCTGCCAATATAGGGGCCACGATCGCGGGTCGTGCGAACGGTATTTGCATGCCGAGTTCCTTCTGTCTCTCCGCGAAGAGGAATAGCTACTGCTGCAGTGTGTGGATACTCCGATGTGGCTCTTGTTCTTTTTCCTCCGAATCGGACCATTTCGCGTATGTTATATAGAAAGAGAAAGGGAAGAGAGGTACTGTTTTTTGTTTCTTCTTTTGCTCCTGAGGTTAATTCCGAGAAAGTGTGTACCGATGTGCGCGAGAAGAATCGGATCTCGATTGGGACGCCTCTTCTTCAAATACACACACACACACGCTCAGAGGACTGATGCTGAAGTGATTTAGGTTCTTTTTTTAATAGTTGTGTAGGAAAATCGTTATAAGTCTCAAAAAATTCTGAGAAAAGGATGGGACCTCGCGAGAAAACGGGCGGAGTCTCGGTATACCTCTTTTCTTCATACATACTCCGCACGATCGCGTCCTTGCAAAACGCGGTAGTGCCGCTGCGTTATCCTGCGCGCAGCTCTCTTACTTACGGATTCCGCGTTCCTCCTTGAGGAGAAAAAAAAAACAAAGGGAAAAAAATCAAGCTGCTGCTGCGCATATCGCTCTCGTCTCTTCGCTCTTTCCTTCCTCCCTCGTGGCCGTAGTACAGCACAGCGAGTTCCTGTTCTCTCTTTCGTCTTAGCTCGCGAGAGCTCTCCGGAGACAATGGACAATGGGGACATAAATCTGCGTAATTAGTTGCCGATGCTCCCGCGGATCAATGTGCGATCTCCTTTCTCTCCCCCTTGAAAGTCCTGTTGGAGAGGGGCTCTCTCAGGAGGTGTATGTGCACACACACAGACAGCCAAGAGGGAACAAACGATCTTTTGGTTGGTCAGTCGGTAAAGGTAGGACGGAGAACCCCTTCTCCGAACGATCGCGAGCGGCTCACCTAGTCGTCCGCGTCCTCGAACAACGACACTCCCTTCCTATACGACTCTTTCACTTGTGTACTGCCGTGGAGGTGGACGCGTGTGCACCCGCAATTGCAAGATGGCGGCTGCTTGCTCACGCGTGCTGTTTCGTTTCTCTCCTCCTACTTCCACTGTTATACTCTGTGCAGGACCTTTTTATCTTCTCCTCACCTATACACGCTCTTGCTCGGTTATTTGCATCGAGCACCTGTTCCACTGTATATACGGCCACACTTTACTGTATATATATACCACGCCAGCATCAGGTCTCTCTCTCTCTCTCTCTCGTGCTGCTGCTTTCTTTCGCGCTCGCGAGTAAATCACCCCACGAGGGCAGGGAAAAGATTTAGGGATCGCGGATCGAGCGAGAAAGATCACGATGACGCGAGAGGGAAAAGAGCTGCTGCTGCTGCACTCGACTCCATAAATCTGCGCGGAGGTTCGCTGACCAAGCTGCGATATCTTCGCTCCCTTCGCGTGGGAGGATTTTTGCCTTTGTGGTAGCTGACGCGCTTGGTGACATTGCCAAGGCGGTGGATAAACACCACGCGCGCGCACCTTACTTTTCGAGAAAAATAAAACCAATAACCGGCTGCATACATCAACCCGCATCCATACGAATAAGCGGGATATGCGTGTGTACATCGGCTCGCCGGGAGTCTGATCTCCTCCGCGTTTGCAGCGCGTAAATGATAAACAGCTCCCCCATGTCTCTCTCAATGTGTACACATGTGTGTGTGTGTGTGTGTGTGTGTGTGTGTGTGTGTGTGTGTGAAGGAGAAAAAAAAAACGTCCTCGGACCCGTGCATTTCCCGTCGTTCCCGAATAGAGAGTAGTAGCGCAGCGAGAGCGATAAGCCATCGTAGCGAGTGTAAGACACCATAAAACACTTATGTTAACGAGCCCCCCCCCCCCTCCATACACCCTCCCTCTCTCGAAAGAAACACATGCAGCAGCAGCAGCACACGGTAGGCGATCTACGATCTAAGCCTCTCGCTGCTACGGCGGGGGTGGAGAGAGGAGGTTCCACAGATAGAATCTCAGAGAGAGAGCGCGCGCGGACACGAAAGGCTGCATCGATGGGATCTTATACCGGCGCGACCGAGCGAACGAGAAAGGCGCATGACAAAACGCGCCATTGCTCTCGCTGCAGCTCGATGAATATAGCCCACGAGTACTACTGGTGTGTGTGTGTGTGTGTGTATGTATACCTATTGAGGAGCGCGCGAATGGAAATGATTTGATTAAAACTCGGGCTACATGCACCGATGACGGAAGCTGCCGCTGGCGTGTCCTTTCTTCGTACTTGCTTTGCTCTCACTCGAATATAAAGGCAATACGAATCTTCGTCTCGGTGTCGTACGATCGTCGACGCGAGACGACGACTGAATTTCGAGAGGCCTCGAGAAAGCCTCTGATAAATGAAGCGATAGGCGGTTGCATTGTTGTACTTGATGCCAGAGTACCGTGTCTCTATATATACTTTTACTAATCAGGAACGACTGCGATGTCTTTCTTCCATCGCATATTTTCAAAAACAATAACTAATCGCTGAAATCACCCATTGCAATGTTTCAGGGGAGGACGGTGCAGAAAGCGCAGGTCCTGGCACAGAGCTCCAAGCCGAGGAAGGCGACTGTCCGGACGAGGATGGTCCAGTCAGTCCAAGCGAGAGGGGCTGCAGCAACACAGCTGGCTCGACGGCAGCCAAAGAGGACGAGGACGGCGAAGCCAGTGATGAGGACGATGAGGAAGAAACCACGACAGCTAACCCCTCACCATCGGCCGTCAGCTCGAGATTAAACCCCGTTGCCCTTAGGGATACTGGGCCCCCGGATAGGTTGGTACCACCGCTGTTTCTATTGTCTTTATTTGTTCTCTTTTTTTTTTTTGTAACCGCCGACTGGTAATCTCGGTTATTATCCGATGTTGATCGTCGCGCGAGATAAAGTCGTCTCAGCGCGCGCGGCGTGTTCTACATTCCCCAATAATTCACTGGCTCGGCGTTTATTGCTGTTTGCCGTGAGCAGAGCCAAAGATCTGTGAGCATTGTTCGAAGATGACGTTTATTAATTTAAGGCGGTAATACACAAAGCCACTCCTATAGGGCATTCTCTTTACGACAGGAAAATTTTATGCTGATCTTCACGACCGAGTTGCATCTCGTTGCTGTATATCACTTTCCGATGCTACAAGTGTTTCTATTAAAAATTAAATTTACCCCCTAAATTCAACAAGATCAAAGGGCTCACACTTCCTGTCGTCGCAGAGCAGCTGTTCCGAAATCATCTCGCGAAAGCGTATACATAGAACGATAAGTCGCGGCACTTTTGAAAAAAAAAAAAAAAAGATGCAAACACAATCCAAGCAAAGCTTTGATCTCACCGCACGAGGGTAACAAATCGTCACGCAGCCGCGAGTGTCAGGTCTTCTCGCGCCGCCATTTAACGTATGTGTGTGTGTGTGCGCGGGGGTAAATAAGCCCACGTCAGAAGCGGCTGATATCAGCTGCTAGCGGCGACGGCGGCTGTACTTGGCTAATAGAGATAGGACCGAGTGTTTGCAACGCCTCTCGTCGTCTGCTTCCTTGATCATTCGCCATCTCGCTGTACGACTGCTCCCCCCTTCTCCTGTGTGATTACTTGTTATTTCTTTTTCTATTTTTTTTTTAGAGCGGCGTCATATAGTTTAAACCAATCTTCGACGATGTTATTGAAATTCCTGTAAAAAGACACAAGCGCAGTTAGAGCATGAGCGGCCCAATCAGCAGGCTTATCAAAGCAATTTTGGCATAGGCGGCACACCTCTATATCTAGACTCGGAGCGCATATTGTTATGAGGGAAATGGAAAAGTGCCTATGCGCCACCTATCGTCACTAATCAGAGACCATATCATAAAAAGTCGAAAAGTTCGAGCGGTGGAAGAAAATCCAATTTAACCACTGCTACTAATTCCGCTGATAATTTTTCTCCTTTATACCTCCCTCTGCGTTATAGCACCAAAAATCTTTCCACAGGCCAAACGGCTGCACCACGCATCCCTTCTCTTTCTCTCTATCTCTGCATGCGTATATACGAGACCTGCTTCCCCCCCCTACCACCAGTAGATTTCGGCTGGTGCATCACATGCAGAGCGCGCACCCTCGCCTCCCCCCCCCCCTCCTCCCGTCCAAAAACTTCCCCTGCATGCGTGCGCGAGTTGTACGCCTGTGTTGGCCCCCCTTTCGTCTCTCTCTCGGCGCACGCATTCTCTCTCGCGCTGGCAGCAGCACACTCAGCCTTGGCTCATTCAGTCACGGCTCCAGTCAGTTACGAACGAGCCGTCGACAGGCCGGGAGCTGCCGCGACTGCGACGACGCTCCTACATATACACGCTCGCCCTTTAACAGTCGCTGCTCTTCACGCCGAGTGAGGGGGAGCTAGTATACTGCTGCTGCTGTTGCTGCCTACTCGCTTTCTCCGGTGTATATAGAGAGCAGTCGAGCCTTCTCTCCACGTGTGGCGCCTCTCGATGCTACCGCCTGCTGCTACTACTGGCACAGGTAGCTGTGACTCTTCGACTATCTGACGCACACGTTTCGGCACGGTATATCCCAGATTATTATTTTTTTTCTTCTTTTGCACACATTTGACGTTTTTTCTTTGGGGGTTCTTTTAGCGCGATTCTTTGCGCAGTGTGGTTTTACATTTCGCCGGTATCAGTAGCAATTAAGCCGGAAAAATAGCTCCGCGATTTCTCTCTAATACACTCGACGGGGGCGAGAGAGTAATTCAGAAAACTTTGACGAAAGCAATTAAATGTAAATTGTGAGAACGGCTTCATCGTCCTACCGATGAATATTCATGATATCGAGCTTCGCTGCCGCCGTTGCTGCTGCGTTTCTTGATAATCGTTTTGTAACGTTCTATTTTTACCCCACGCGAGAGAGTTTCCTGTTGATGCACATCACACGTATATATATACAAAACGCGACACTTTGCTCGCGACTGCGATTTACACGTGGTAATTCCGCGGAACGTTATGAAATATTAATGTCACAATATTGCAGCGGCGAGGCATGAATCGATTATGCGCGAAATTTATCGTTTTGCTCGCCGGTGATTAAAGAGCGATATAAGGTGAGAGAGAGAGAGAGAGAGAGAGAGAGAGAGATCTGACTGCGCCTTCTTCCGATTACCACTACGTAATTGAGAACTCATTAGTATCATATATAGCATTGATTTTAATCGTAAAAACGTCAATTTTTCTGTTCCAGGGAGCCAATGAGCCCGCGGTGTCCGTCAAGAGACTCGCGGGAATCGTCCGGCCCGGCAACCGGTAGTCCGCCACCACCAGCCACTCGAAATAGTTCGAGCCCCGTAAGTCCCCCGGGCAGTATCGTACCTCTGCCCTTGGGCGTGCATCCGCTCTTACCTCCACAATCCGCGGCTATGATGGCAGCTTATCTCCAGCAGACGCATCAGCGTCTGTTGCTTGGTCATTCGCCACTGTCGCGAAGCTCCGTCTCTCCGCTGGTGTCTTCCTCGTGTTCGCCACCGGCTGCGACGCCAGGCCTGCACGTCTCTCCAACGAGCGGTGACGTCTCGCCGAGTGCGACACCCCTGCCAGCTGTGCTAGATTTCAGCACTCGCAAGGCTTCCTCGACCGAGGAGGAGGAGGACGAGCAAATCCTCAACCTGAGCAAGCCGCCCACGCCCTCCTCGTCCACGGAAACGAACAACGGACCTCTCGACCTCTCGGTGCCGAGCCGGAAGCGACCGGTACCCGAAGACTCACCTCCGCCGCCGCCGAGGAAGTCCTCGAGACACGCGGGTTCAGCCGCGAGCACACCCGTTCAGGCGCACCAGGAGTCGCCCTCGAGCGCCTCGCCGTACGCGCGCCAGGTGGTCTCGCCGTGGACGTCGCCCGTCGTCGCCTCGCACTTTCCCTACTTCGCCGCGGCCGTCGCGGCGGCAGCAACTAGTCAGCAACAGCTCTCGCCGAAGAGCGGCACCGGCGTGGTGGACCACCACCAGCTGTGGAACGGCAAGATCAAGCCTCCGGCCATGGATAAGTCCTATCAGCCGAGCGAGGCCACCAAGGCCCTCGAGAAGATGAGCGAGCTTAGCAAACTCGGTGGCGAGGATCTCTACCGATCGTCCTCGGGAGCGAGCGGTAACTCGGGCGGTGGCGGAGGCTCTTCGGCGACGTCTGGAAGCAGACACAGCGCCTGGCAATCGCACTGGCTGAACAAGGGCGCCGACCAGGCCAAGGACGTGCTCAAGTGCGTCTGGTGCAAGCAGAGCTTCCCTACCTTGGCCGCGATGACGACGCACATGAAGGAGGCCAAACACTGCGGGGTCAACATGCCGGTACCACCACCCAGCGGGGGAGGAATGCACTCGCAGCAGCAACACCAGCCGCCGATGCCACCCACGCCGCCTCAACCCCACCAGTCGCAGACGTCCTCGGGTGGCGGTGGCGGTGGCGGAGGCAACAACAACTCCACCTCGAACAGCAAGCAGAGCCCCTCGGAGCTGAACCTTCTGATCAAGGAGACGATGCCCCTGCCCAGAAAGCTGGTGCGTGGCCAGGACGTCTGGCTGGGAAAGGGCGCCGAGCAGACGCGGCAGATTCTCAAGTGCATGTGGTGCGGACAGAGCTTCCGCTCGCTCGCCGAAATGACTTCCCACATGCAGCAGACCCAGCACTACACGAACATCATCTCCCAGGAGCAGATAATCTCTTGGAAGTCCTCGGACGAGAACAAAGGCGGCGGTGGCGGAGGAAGCGGGGGCGGCTCCGGTGGAAACTCGGGTAGCGGCAGTGGAAGCGGAGGTGGAGCGCCCCCTAGCGGCGGTTCCGGACCTCATGGCGCAAGTGGTGGTCCCGGTGCCGGTGCTACCAGCAGCCACGTCAGTGCAGTGCTCACCTGCAAGGTCTGCGATCAGGCCTTCACGTCGCTCAAGGAGCTCAGCAATCACATGGTGAAGAACAGCCACTACAAGGAGCACATAATGCGGTCCATCACGGAGAGCGGAGGTCGTCGGAGACAGACGCGGGAGAAGAGGAAAAAATCACTTCCCGTGAGGAAACTCCTGGAGCTCGAGCGCGCGCAAAACGAGTTCAAGAACGGCGACGCGGCGGCTGCTGCCTTAGCGCACGGACTGGGCAAACACGCTGGGCGGATAACCTGCGAGAAGTGCGGCGACAAAATCGAGACGACGATCTTCGTCGAGCACATTCGCCAGTGTATCGGTGCCGGCGCCCTGGGTGTGAACCAACGCAACTTTCTGAAAAACGCTCTAATGTCCAACCACTTGCCAGCCACCTTACCGCCAGGGGAGTCGGGTCGTAAGAGCGTCAACGAGGAAACGTCGTCAGTTTCATCGAGACATCATCGCTCGCCCTCATCTGCCAGCGACGCCACGACCCCTGGGAAAGAGACACCAACGCCGACCGCGAACGAATCCAGCGGAGGCACCTCGTCTCCATCCGTGCTAAACGCCATTGAAAAGCTGATCGAGAAGAGCTTCGATTCGAGAATCCGTCACGGAGGATCGGGCATGCACCACGCGCAACCCGGAGCACCCATCGGCTCGAGCATCCTCAAACGACTGGGAATCGACGAGAGCGTGGACTACACCAAACCACTGGTCGATCCCCAAACCATGAACCTTCTCCGTTCCTATCAACAGCAGCACTTCAACGCCGCGGCGGCGGCGGCGCGAAGGGAACGAAGTGGCAGCGAGTCCAGCTCGATCTCGGAGAGGGGAAGTGGAAGAACCGATACCATGACACCGGAAAGACGACTCGACCTCTCCACCAGTGCGCACGACAGGCTCTCGTCATCCTCGTCGCACTCGCATCACCAGCGTTCCACACCCGACAAACAGGTGACTCCGCTCCCCTCTCGTCATCCCCCGACGAACGACGAATCCGACGAGGATGACTCGGTCGTCGTGAAGAAGGAGCCGAGGGACGATGACGCGGATACAGTTCCGGCGAGCAACGAGAACGACCAACAGTCCGAGAACCCGCGCGACGTGGTCGTGAAGAAGGAGGTGGTCGACGACAGCAGGGAAGAGGACGACGCCGAGTCGTTCAACCACCGAAGAAGCAGCAGCAGTTTGCGCGAGCCGTCGGAAGAGAGAAAAGATGTTCTGTCGCCCCAGATGAACCCCCCGACACCGAGGACACTGAGCCAGGTCGAGCAACTGGCCCGCAGCCCCTGCAGGAACAGCACGAGTAGTCCGACGAGCAGCGACAGATCCGTCACGCCGCGAGGCACCCCCGACAACAAGGCCTCCAGCAGTCTCGGCGCGCTGTCTTCGATGTTCGACAGCCTGTCCGGCGGCGGGAATTCGGCGAACGCGAACGCCACCGACGGCCAGGGCCGGAAGACCAGCAGCCATCCGCTGGCCGCCTTGCAGAAGCTCTGCGACAAGACCGAGACTCGTGGCTCCGGAGGAGGTGGCGGCAACAGATCGGCATCGGCCTCGAGTGCGACTCTCGGACCGGGAAGCGGTTCGACCTCCGGGACGAGTGGCTCAGGCGCGGGCCCGACGCCGGGGGCGATTCTCGCCTTCAGCTGGGCTTGCAACGACGCCGTGGTCACGGCCGACTCTATCATGAAGTGCGCCTTTTGCGACACTCCGTTCATCTCGAAGGGCGCGTACAGGCATCACTTGTCCAAGATGCATTTCGTGAAGGACGGTGTGATTCCCGATCCCCTGACCATCGGCCGGTCGTCGGCGAGCGCCGCCGCCGGCTCGGTCAGCTCTCAACCGGCCTCCAGCGGTCCGAGTCACAGTTCCTCCTCGCCACCATCGTCCCAGCGGAACAAGTCACCGCCGATCCCTCAGGCGAACGGAAGCCCCTCGCAGCCAACGAGCTCGCCGCTCGAAGAAAGTCCACACTCGAAATTTCTCAAGTATACGGAGCTGGCTAAGCAATTGTCCAGCAAATACGTATAGTCCGAGTCCCGTAAGTAGCGGTGCCACTTGTACATAAGTGTATCTATATTGTAACGAGTTCGAGGAGTGGTTCAGGTTTTTAGAGGTATTTGTAGTCCGCGCGTACATCGTGTGCCAACGGTTATGGTTACATGACGATGGGATTTAATCAATTCGATCGAAAGAGCTGCGGCGAAGTACTTTTTGTTCTTTGTATATCTCGTTTTGTTTGTTATTCAACGAAGTCAATCCTCTTCTTCTCTAATATTAAGACTCTTGGATCGATCGTTACATTGTTATGTTTGTCTCGCTGAAATTTATTCTTATCTTGTAAAGCTCTTTCGACAATTGAGACTATATTGCGATGCGTCGGTATATTATATATAAATATAAAGTGTAAGGAAAACAAATAATGTATACCCTAGGAGATAATTTACACCGAGCTGATCGATGTTTTTTCGATTCATATTCATCAGATCCCATTGTTACTGGCCATTAATCGTATTTCGCATCTTGTCATTCCTGGGTCAATATAATGAATAGTGTTTGTCTTCCGTCTCTCGTTTTTCGACGCAGAGATAAATGCACACCTACTACGTGTATATCTACGTACTCTGTGTCAAGCAACGAATGCGTTTACTCTTTTCTTAGTGACAAGCATTAAAAAAAAAAAAATAATGATAAAAAGTAAATTATAAAAATTAAAAGGCAAAAGATTCAAAATATCTCCGACTCATTTTGCGATTTCAAATTAATCGAGGAAAAAAGTCAAGTCCGTGCAATACGTACATTTTTAGATACCTACCTAGTTGGCGAACAAAATGAGCGAGAGAGAAAGGGGTGCTTGAAAATCAAAGTTCCGCTTGGCGGACGAAACAAAGAGTAGAATCAAAATGAAACGACGAGAAGTTGAGAAGAAAAAGAAGAAAAAAAAAGAAAACAATGCGCGAGAAAGAGACACAGGAGCGACACTGAGGCGCAATGATGATGATGATGCGGCGGCGTATTATAAACACAAGCGCTCTTCATTCGAGAGAACGCAATAGTTAGGAGAGACGAGATTGAATTTTATTGTGATGCCACCATATCTCGCAGCACCGCTGAGTCACGGGGCTCGGCGCGCGGCCAAGTATGTGATTTTATAATATAATATAAAAACAAATACTTAAGGAAATTTTTGCGTTTCGCGAGACTGCAGGTGATTCTAGGCTAGACGCGTAAGAGTTTTCGACTATTCGAACCATCGCAACTACGATTTTCTTTGTATTTTATAAAATTCTGTGAGGCTTTTTTATATTTTAGGATACACGTAAAATAATACATAAGTAGAAAGAGAAGACAGTGTAGTCTAAATATACGAGCTATTTATTTTCTCAGCTAACGTTAGCCGCATCTTTCGAATTTCACTAAAGTTATATACGACGACGAGCAGTATACGGAAAAAAGCAAAAAAAAAGCAAAAAACAAAAAAAAAATGTTCTTCAATCTATACGATACGCGCAATGAAACGCTATTATACAATAATTATCTTCGAAAAATACTCTCAAGGCCTTTTAGTTTTTGAAATTCAAAGAAAATCTCACCACGTCACCTGCATCGAACTTGTCGCAAACGTGAGCATGTATACCTTTAGACAGTAAGACCGTAGCTGATTAGTAAAGAACCTAGATTAGGATACCCGCCATTGTATAGGAATCTCTTTGTTAATAATTAAGGCCACGCAGGACTGGTCACCCGCGTCGGTCCGCGCTACGTTTTTTCTCCTTAATGCGGCCGACACGTTTTAGCTTAAACAAAAAATAAGAAAAAACAAGAGAGTGAGACTGCGCGGCAAGGAGTGAAAAAAGCGTAGAAAAAACAAAACGAGTGCGCACGACACGCGCGGTGCAATATCGAATTTCCTATATAAGAATTGCGTCTATTGTAATTGATCGAGAGAGAGAGAGAGAGAGAGAGAGAGAGAGAGAGAGAAAGAGAGAGAGAGAGCGGGGAGAGAAAAATTTAATAGAGTTATACGAGCACGAAGCCTGACCCGACCTGAGAATAACGTCGATGCGCGACTCGCACAGATTTCGACGAGTCGAAAAATGACGGGGACGAGGGAGCCAGCGTGTGCGAGCCAGTATTAAAAGGCAACTGATAAAAAGAATATAACGCATAGGAAATTAAGAAGAGTGTCGTGTCGTAATGCACTGCGAGAGAGCGAAGACCATTGTAAATTTTCTTTGTTTTAAAAAATAATATTTATTATCGCGCCCGAGTGATCGCCGCACGCGTCGCATTTCAACGTGTAAAATACTAATCATTGATTATCATTCGAATTATCGCGATATATATTGTGTATATTGACTACAATTGATTGACTATACATCAAAGTATATTATACGAGATAGAAAGAAAGAAAGAAAGAGAGCGAGCGAGAGAGAGAGAGAGGAGCGTTCGAGAAACAAAAAATTAAGCGCGCGAGAGTCCGTGAGAGAAAGAGAGATACAGTGATAAAATCTCTGTGCGAGAGTGAGAGCGAGAATGAGGCGCATGAGTAAATGAGGAAGACGGGAGGGAAGCAAAAAAAAAAAGAAGTAGAGGGATAAAAGAAAGTGATATAGCGGACTGGTAGCACGCGACGAGCGGCTCGAATGTGTGGAAAAATTACTGTAAACTGCATATGAAGCGAGCGCGTTCGAGAAATCGCAAGAGGTTGCTGCGAGCAGATTGACACACCCGCACACCCACACAGACACACTTGTATACGTATTTCTTGTAAACTCTAATTCTTCCATCGCGGACTTTAAAAAGTATTTATCGACATAATAATAATAATATTAATATTATTATTGTAATTATATACGACTGCTGAAAGAGCGAGAGAGAGAGAGTGTGTGTGTGATGAACGTTTTAAGAAGCATCGACACGCGCGCCTGTGCGAAGCATAAAAGAGAGACTGCGTGTGTGTGCGACAATTGAAAGAGCGAATCCGTGAATGCGTGCTTCATCAAATACGAACAGCGAGCGTGATCGACTTCGTAATGAATAAACAAAAATAAAGTTGCGTTTAGATATATACACGTGTGTGTGCGCAATTACACACACACACACACACACACACACACCGAGATGCACAGAAAGAGAGAGACGTGTGCAGGTAATATGAGTAAAAAAAAAGTAAATTACGATCGAGGAGACACGAGCGTACCTACAAACAGAATCACAAAGATATGCATCATGTATACGCGACTCTTGAAAAACCATTTTACCAGATTTGTCATTATTTAATTATTTCGGTTGTATTTTAAAATGCAATTAAAGCTCAAATAAATATATATGTTATAAACTAATACACACGATTGGATTATTATTCTTCGACGATAACATGCTCCTCAATCCTATATCCTCATCCTTGATTTATTTTAAAATTATACGCACATTCACTTTTTACTGCATGCAAGAAACGAGTTTAATTGTTTTTCCTTTTTATTATACTTTGCATTAATTTCGTTATTTCAATCTTCAGCTGCCATTACTTGCATACTTGATTTTGTATAAACAGTCACATGTGCGATAAGCTGTTAAAAAAAGATCATTGACGCAATAGCTTAAATTAGATTCCGAAACAAAGATACGCATACCAAATCGAGCGAAAAATCGCTTCAAACAAAATTTCATACGAAAAGGAAGATACATTTTTCTCAGTATAGCGCAAATTTAACGGCCCCTACTATTCCGTGACTAATTATAATACCATCCAAAGGAGCAACAAAAGCAAAGAAACCTAAACGGTTTGCATTGAATCGAGCTCATCGCATATATCTACGTATATGTACCGGAAAAAAAAGTCAAGAAGCTGAATACGGCCTCCAAAGCGTTGCGCATCGAAAGATCGGCGCTGCACAGAGGAGGTGTCACCACGAACAAAGTCTTCGACTGTCGCCACTGTAGCTGCTGCTGTTGCCGTGGATGCAAATAACGGTGAAGGTCGTAGCGAGAGAGGAAAAGGCAGACCACTAGATGGCTGCTCGAAGGGAGTCGAGAAGGAGAGGGAAACGCGAGGTAAAATGTCGGAGAGTAGAAACCGGTTGGCCATCTTTGGTGATCCTCATACGGATCGAGGGAGAGAGAGAGAGAGAGAGAGAAGCGCTGAGATAGGCTGCGTACCGCAGATACGCGGCTACTTTTATTCGAAGCGTAATGCGCTAATGAATTGATACAGCGCTTCTTCGCTCTTTTTATCTCTTCGCGAAGGATCTTTTCTTCCATTAAAGTCGCGGTCACCCACGCTCTCGTCTTGCTGCTTATTATTCCAGCCGATTTGTACGTTTCCGTAAGGATCAACTTCTTTCGCTCCTTACGTAAGTCCAGCGGACGTATTTTCGACAAAAAAACCGGATCGTAAATCTCACCGAGCGAAGCATTATAGCCAAATTTGCGCGCGCGCGCGAGTATACACGAAGAAGAAGAAGAAGAAGGAGCAGGATATATATATATAGTGGGAGATTGAGGGATCGCGATATAATGGCAGAGAGAAAGAGCTGCCTTCCTTGAGATAACGAGCTCTGAACATACTGTCGCGTGAAATTTCCATCGGCTGCGAGCATCAGCTTGTAAATTGTTATATATTTTCGGGAAATTGATGTAATCGGATTTATGAAGAAACGCGCATGGAAAGTTGCTCTCGCTGCGACGCGTCGCTGCAGTGTTATACCACCAACGCTCGTCGTTTAACGTCTTTCGAAACTTGCCGTTGATTGAAAGCTCCGCCACTCCGTATACCCTATATATCGCGTTCAATTACGCGCCGTTTAATGGGCTGATTTTTTTGTTTTTAAATAAATTATCGGTACATACCTCACTTATATTCAGATATGTGCGTATGTGTTGTATACCGTTTGATAAAAGTATAGAATCAATCATCCATCTCGCAGAAGAAAATCTTAACGACTGATTAGCAAGCGATCGCAGAAATACCCGCGTATTTTTCGTCCTCCTAAAAAGTCATTGATGCAATAACGGTACGCATTTCCAGTGCGTCGATCGAACGCATACACATATATATATATATACACGCCGATCAGCGACAATCATGAATCAAAGCGCGCCGAGATATCATAGATAATGGAGAGTAGCAGCAAGTTGCTCTCTCTCTCTCTCTCACTCGCTTGCGGACCGATAGCAGACGCAATTAATCTCCGTATCTCGAAAGTAGCGGCCTGTATAGTATATATAAGGGGGTAGAGTGCGAGCACGCTCGATTAAACGCTGTGGCCCCGTTCGAGAGAGATATAACGGACGCGCCGAGTTTGCAATTCCGCGTTATTTTTTCCCCCTCGCATAATCAAAGCAAGCACTTTTTCCTATATATACTTGCCGATCTCGCGTCCATTCACGATCAATCGTAGCAATCTCGGTTATGGTTTCGCCTTCGAAAGTGAAATTTATACACTTTTTAGAGGCATACGGTGATTAATTTATCGTCGCTCGATTTTCCGGGACTCTCTAGCAGCTCTTTTCTACATAAACAACGCACGGCTTCCGTTCGCCGCGTCGATCGATCGGAAAATTATTGGTTATTACCGATGTAATATCTTTAGTGCACGACTTTCGGAACGCAGCTGCGCTTTAGCTTTACAGAAACTTTTTTTTTTCCTTTCTATTCTACGTGGAACATTAATCTTGAGCTACTTTCGCTCCGCAGCGCACAATGTTTCAAATGTTGGTCGGTGAATTTTTACTCTAGTTCGATCGAAATTGCTAGTAGTAATGTAGGCACTCATAGCGAGTTATTGCGCGTAATTATGGCTGTTTTTAATTTTCGATTTCCTTACTTGCTTGCCTGCGCTCTTTTTGCGAAACTTTGACGCGCGCGTTAATAATACGTCGGACTTGTATGCAAATTGAAAGCTGCAGGAGACTTGGCTGGTCTAATGTGTAGCGTGAAATTGCAGCGAGGTATTAATTTTACACGCGTTTACGCGTTTGTTTGGTTCTGTGTATTTTCGAAAGTACTCATTTTTTTTTATATCACTATGCTTGACGTTGATGCGAGAGACCGACTATTAGGTGTATAAATAATTGTATGAGAATATACCTATATGGTTTGTTCGAAGAACTCGTAATCGATTCTCGGTCTATCGAGCTGATTGAAGAGACACCTAGAAACAAAAATTTCAAAGCGACAATCTCAATAACTCAACGATAAATATAATAAGTGCATCAGGATAGAAATTCAAAATAGAAAATAAAACGAAAAGAAAGAGAGCTCGAATTAAAGTAATCGCGTATATATTTACGTTTCTTTCCGAGAAGAAAATCTCTCTCCGCGCTCACCAGCTACTCCCGCGAAGCTTTTACAATCTAGAGCCGTACGTTCGTATATAGCAGCGGCGAGTGCATTATCGTAAATATCGCGGCATTTCAACGGTAACCTGCGTATACCTTTAATTGACCATTCGAATAATTATGAAGCCGATCGCAACGAGGCATTTGACTCGCGCGGAAAAGGAGAAAAAAAAGCTCGAATTAAGCGCGTTCGGCACTACGCATAATGTGCATCAAGAGTGCGTAAATAATCATAATTACATAGCCGAGAGAACATTCTCTTCGCGAGAGAATATAAAGTTATCGATATATACGACAAGGAGAGAGAGGTAGAATAATAAAAGCTCGATGTACAACAATTCTATTATCCACAGGCTCTAATGGAACACTATACTAGTAGCGGCCGATCAATCTCTCGTAAGTAAATAATGGAATCCGTGAGAAATTTTCTTAACTGCTCGCGGGGCCAAAAGGGCCGAGTTCACGTAGTTCGTTAATCAAGATAAAAGAATAAATTCGCGATTTCGAGTCACTTAGAAGTATTTATTAGATCGAGCATAGAGGCAAGTTTTACGGAGCCGAGGGTCAAGATTGATTGTAATGTAAGGAAAGCGCGGGCTCCCAAGGAAAAAAAGCTGCCGATGCTGCGGCTGTTTTGCCCCGTGTGTTTGTATATATATATATACGACGCAAGTTCAAATGAACAAATGAGAGGGAGCCGAAGAAGACAATTTGAAGGAGGGAAGGAAAGAAAGAGGAGTTGGAGGACCTCACCTCCATACCTATATTGCCTCAGGGCCGGTAATGAATTCGTCTAATGGGTCGTAAAGAATGCGATCTTATGGAGCGAAGCGGATAAAATAAAACAGCTACCGAGAGATTCGAACGTTTCTTAAACTAACCCTCGCGAGCCAAGGCTTCGAGAAAAGCCCGATTGGCGCATCTTCTTTTTTCAACTCCTCGTTTACTTTCTCAGGCTTATTACTTTTTTCCTCGCTGTATTATACTTCATTTTTACAAAACTTGCGAAAATTACGAGCCGCTTCTCGCGCTGCGCTCGTTTGTTTTCCTTCTTACCAAGCGTAAACCTCGCGAACGTCTCAATTACGCATTTTTCCTCTTACCGTATAAGCTCGACTTCTCAAGATAGCGAATATAGCAAAGCGAGGAAATAAAAAAGAGGCGAGTCGATCGTGAATCGCGTCGAAATTCGGCGTTGACAGAAGTGCGCGGCGTCCCTCTCGCGTCGATAGAAATCCGTAATTCTTCGAGCGATCGGCCTCCCGATAAACCTGGCGCGCACAAATCTCTCCGATGCACTCTTCGCTCCCGAGCGTCGAGATCCCAGACTCTATACGCTATATATACACTCTTCAGTCGCGTTCTCTTTACACCCGCTCTTTTCTCTTTTGTCTTCCCTCCTCTCTCTCTCTTTCTCTCGACTCTTCCTATTTTTATTGTTTTCAATCGCCGCGTTCTCCGCTCTCTTTCTCCTCTCGCCTGACTCTGGCATCTTCGTAATATAAAGCGTCTTTGGTAACTCACTCATTTTCTATACCGAGAGCCAGTATTTTCGCCGCAGATTTTACCGAAAATTTAACGACGATTTTATATATTTTAAAAATGAAATCGACCATCCGAGCTATATACGTATAGACTGAGTGCGTGCTTTCACTACAATCAGCATCCCTAGTCCGTCTTGGACACGTTCGGGCATTCCTGTTCTTTATGTGCGTCGGAGAAGAGCTATGGGCCCTCCCTTGTCGTCCTTTTCCTCTTGCTCTGTGTGCACCTATATAACGACAAGTCGCCCTCTGTCTCTCGAGCTTCTTCTTGCCTCCGACGAGAGACTAAATGGATTTACGGTTCATCGTAAATTTTCGACTTAGTTGCAGCAGCCCTCCCTCGCTTTCGATTTTTTTTTCCTTCTCTCGTCTCCGCTGCCCTCCAAAAATGTTTTATAATTTCTCTTCTGCATTACGCACTGTGTGTATACTCGTCGAGAGCACGATTTATGCGAGAGAATCAATTTTCGGTAGCGAGATATTAAACTAAGACTTATGTACTCTAGATCTTGGATAAAGTGGCACTGTGTTGGAAGTGAATTTTCGATTCTAAGGGCGAAGAAAGTTTGTTAGCAAAATTTTACTCGGATGTCGAGTGTCGATCTCGTAAATTTGTGATATTTATTTAGTACCGGTCTACTGGTACAGGGAGGCATCAGGCATTCAAGTCAAAATATTTATTTGAAGACGTTTCGATATTTATTCTCTTGTATAGCATAATGCCATATAATTGGATTTATTTGGGAGCAAGTATACAAAAGTACTTGTCTGCTAAGTAATTATTCCATATGCAACTAAATATTTTCTTCTGAACAAGCTCAACGTTAAAGAGCTTATACACTTTAATTAATTCAATAAATTCCTCTTCCTCGATCGTTAATCGATTAAAAGAAATAATAATAGCCGTTTGGCCAATGTATATACGTATATTACCTATAGCTCTTCTCCTAATAATTATACACAATGATTATGAGAAAACAATCATTAAGCAGATAATTCACAGTCCCGATAAATAGCCATCACTATTGAAAAATTTTACAATTGTTGTACCACGATAGCATAACTTATACTCTCGAAAGAAATCTCTGAGATTTCATTGAAAATCCAGTGGCTCCAAAGCACATCAGGTTAAAAGCCGCATTTCAATCCTGTTAGTCGACACCGCACAACACACCGCTTGGTATATAGCTCCTCTACAGGATGATGAAGATGTCAGTTGGTCGGCGGGAGAGCGCAAGCGAGCGCGTGGGTGTGAGCCGGGCAACAACCGGTAAGTATATACTGTCGGAGCTTCGTTTTCCTCTTCACACCCGCGCGCGCGCGTGAGTTGAGATTTCGGATCTCTCGATTATTACCGTCGCAGGAAAAATATTACGAAGATTGCCGGGAATTTATGGACAGCCCTTTCGGAACACGTCGAAGAGGGATATATATATATATATACGTAATGCGTTTTGAAATGCAAATTGGAGGGGTATATTTGCCGCGTGGATTCGTTGTTTATCGGGTGCGCATTAGATTTGTTTTTTTTTTTAACTGCGAGAGCCGCCTTCTCTCTTCTGCTGTATATACTATAATGTATAAGTCAAATACGCCGAGAATTAATTCGTTTTGATATTTCTGGAAGCTTCTAATTTTCTCGCGCGATATACAAGGCAACCACGCGTTCGTTCGATTCGTGCAGCTGTCGAAGACGGACCGAAATAAAGAAGGCGAAGCCGAATCAACGTTAAATCAAGCATTTTATTGAGACTGAATCCGAGCGAAAGCAATAGGCATCGAGGAGAAAATGGCAAGAAAAAGGAGGAGAAGAAGTGGAGAGGAGAGCTTTTTCGGACAGCCTCAGCGTGATTAAGGCGTCGAGATATTTATTGACGTGAAAAAATCCTGGGCCGCGAACTGAACGATCCAAGTCGGCGCGTCGCTTCGTCAGTTATTCGGGTTAACAAAACATCGTAAAGTAGCGATTAACGTAAGCATCGGCTTTGGGCTATATAGCGCCGTATAGCTCTGCGCTTCGCTAAACTTCTTACGCACGCGAGTGCGGGGGCCACTGCCTAAAACTGCGCTTGATTAATATGTTTGGCGGGAAATTCAAACAAATTGAACGGAGTGCGCGCACTGGTATCGATTTCCAGTGTTTAAAAACTTAGCGTCAATTAATCGTCGTCTCGCCTAGTCAGACTTTTTCTACTTAAACTCCGAGATAATATTTTCCTCTGGGATTATTAATCGGCAGAGATATTTCACGTTCTATACGCGCATTACGAATCGAGTGTACAAGCGGTGGCAATAAAAGTTTTCAACAACGGCCGTCGCGCCGACGACGTTCAGCCAATTCGAATTCGCGATAAGTGATTTTCAATCCTCTCTCGAGAGTAAAATCAAGCAAGCGCAACAAAGGAATGCGATAAATACCTCAGCTCTTAAATGGCGCATAAGTATGAAAAGCGGCGAATCCCTCTAAATAAATTTGATTGCGCTCGAGCGCGAATACCAGTTTCCTCTCCTTTCTCTCTCTTTACGCGAAACGTGCAAGTCGCTCATTAATTTATTTTCCTCTTCTCGTTCTTTTTTTTTTTGCCATAAGTATTTCTCCTCGGAACGTTCTTTTTCTCGGCTAAACCGAAGAACTACGAAGTTCTCGATCTGACAGCGAGCAAAAGTCCGGTTCCAACTGAAGAAAGAAGCGAGAGAGAGAGAGAGAAAGAGAAAGAACAAGATAGAGATAGGGGGAGGCTGCAGCACGGCGTCAGGAGATAAAATGCCGATGTTTACGGGGCCGTACATTCTTTCGGCCAAGGCGGCGATCGAGTGCATAAGGATTCGCAAGTTATTGTGACACTCGGCGTTTACGTATATCTCACGGGCAGCTGCTGAATCGCGCGGGAGAGGCAACGCCCTCATTATCCAATTTTATTACAAAAATACGTTAAGGTCAGAAGCGAGGAATATAAGCGAAATTGAAAATGGAAATATCGCGGCTGAGGAGAAGGAGGAGGAGGAGAGTATACAGGCTTCAATATCGTAAATACACGTTTTTTATTGAGAAAGCGTCGCACGTATCAAGCGAGATTATTGTGCTTTGTCGATTTTTTCGGCTAAGCAGAAGTGATGGCCGTGAATCGCTGAAGAATATTTCCGAGAGACGCAGAAACCGCGCCGAAAGAGAGAACGAATCCGGGTAAGATGCTGTACATCTCGGTGATAACTTACAGGCACAGAGCTTATATTTTTCAATTAATCTCGCTATTGCTCGTGGATCAGAAAATCCCGCGTAAGGAAGCTCCTGATAGACCCTGCCGAGACATTGAAAAATCCCGATAAGTGAGCCCCAGAAATGCGCGATTTTCGAGAAGAGTCAACCTGCCGCCACAAAAAGTACATGATTTTCTTCGTTTTTTTCGCGCCCTTTAAGCCTACGTAGGTTAGATTGACCCTAGATCCCGCTGGGATATCGAAAAAGCCGATGTGTAAAATTTTACGCCGAATTATTTTCTTCGTTTTTTTGTCCTCTTCAAGCCCATGTAGGTAAGATTGACCGTATGTGGAAGAAAAGTCGTTGCGTCGGCGCTGAAATACTGAAACGAGAGAGAGAGAGAGAGAGAGAGAGAGAGAGAGAGAGAGAGAGAGAGAGAGATAAAGAGAGCTGTGCGCAAAGGGTCGAAGGAGGAGGAGAGGCGGGAATCTGTCAGAGCTGCCACACTCGGGCACAGATTTACAGGGCCGGCGCTGTTTTACGAGGCCACAAAGTGCCGCTCGCTAGCGCGCCGAGCGGCCAAGCTAAAC
The DNA here is from genome assembly GCA_012977825.3 of Pteromalus puparum. Classification (NCBI taxonomy): domain Eukaryota; kingdom Metazoa; phylum Arthropoda; class Insecta; order Hymenoptera; family Pteromalidae; genus Pteromalus; species Pteromalus puparum. The sequence continues at coordinate 3,672,188 of CM053171.1, read as the reverse complement.
GCGAGCGCGTTTATAAACACGTCATTCCATCGTGCCGCCAACCCCATTACTCAAAACTTTATACAGCTTGCCCTCCGCCGGCGTACACTTCCACTCTCTCGCTCGTATTGTAGCTCTGCACCGCCGTTGCGGCGCATGCCGATCGACGATTTTTGACGCTCTGGCTGCTGCGCTGCAGGTTTTATTAACGTGCCGGTATTGCAGAGACAGACGCAGCTTATATATACAGTCACGCCGGAACTTCTTTTCGTCGATGGATTCCTGTTACGATAAAGTTTCCGAAACTTCGAGGGGGTCGTATATAACGCGCGTAAAGAGAAAAGCTTCTGGAAGTTTGATGAAAAAGAGAGCGAGTCAGCTAAAATTGGATTTGCTTAAATCTCGACGATTCAACTAATTTCAAACTCGTAATATTGTATTAGACAACGTATACAGAAACGATTTCAACGAATATCTCCGCGCGAGCGCAAAACAATCGCATCGATATAACTCTGCAGCCAAGCGGCGGAAAAAAAAAAGGAGACAATCGTGACACTTTGCCGCGCTCGTGCGCAATCCTCGAGAATCACGGGGTTTCAGACAATGAGAGAGCCAGGAATAAAGAAAGGCAAGCGAGCGGGGTGCAAAATCGATTTCGCGCTGTACAGCCCGACGACGACTATTTACACGCGACAGCTCGGCATAATTCGCTACAGAGCTCGATAATAATTTATCCTGCTTCGGAACGATGTTCCTCTCGCTTGCGCGCACATGCACACGTGTCTGTATATATATATATATGGACGCTGCCTTCGCAGCCCGATCGGCATTAATATTCTTCCGGTCGTTTGTTTTATGCACTTGTGCCGCGGCACTTTCACCTCTTCGTTAGTTTATTGTGGCGGGTGCGAGAGTAAAGGAGTGAGCGACGACACTTATGAGCGCTTGTAAATATTCGGAGACGATATACCCTCTTGGTAATTACAAAGTTGCGGGCCGAGGTGTATATAGTGACTTTAGAGCGCGCTAATAAATTTACAACTTACTTTTTTTCGGCTCGTTCGAGCAAACGAAATGATTACATCGCGCTATCTGAAACGGGATCCTTGTATATTCCGGCTTACGCAAGACCGCCGCTTAGTTTGCGCTCTCACTCCTTTATTATACCCGCCGCTTTGTTGTTTGTTATTTACCCGCGACGTCGTATCATCGCCGTTACCGCGTCTTTTTCTGAATAAATCCTAATGCCTTAATATACTCGGTTGCGCTCTCTTTTGAAGTCTGCGAGCGCGACTTTATGCGTTATGCGATGAGGATCAATTTTAATTAGCTGCTGGCGCTTTATTTATGGCGAATGGAAAGACTCAATGTTTAACGGAATTAGTCGAGGTGATATAGACTGAGACACTGTTATATCTATCAACTCGGTATAAATCTATTAGATCATTTTTATACTCGCAATGCAAGCCAGTTCTAACATTTCTTTTTATTCGATCTTATAGAAAATGTGAAAGCACACACCACTTTCTACATAATGGATACAAACCTCTCGACGAAATTTATGCTTCAATAATGAGAATTGATCCACAGCGTATACGTATATGTGTATGTGTGTGTGCGACTGATAAACCACCGCGACAAGGTTCTGGGAGCTCGCACATACTTTCCAAACATTTAAACGAAGGGCTGAGGTCGCGCGCGCGCGCGCGCGTGCGAGACAGTTTTGCGGATAAAATACGAGAGTGAAACTTTTCGTGAACATAAAGGCAGCCACTGTCGGGCTGTTATCGCGTACTCGCGCGAGGGAGACGAAGTAGAGCCTCCTTGTCAAGGCCCGCAGGTGTACTGGACGCGGTGTTTTATTGCGCTGTAATCGAGTCGACGAGACGCCGGAAGTACGGCTGTATAGATATAGTCGGGTCGCCTTCCTTCATAGGAAGAAAGAGAGCGTGAGACCATAGCACACTGCTTTTTCCGCGTTTTCTATTATATCCCCTTATTTGCGCTTGCGAAAGGGATCATATTAAAATCTGGGTCATTAAGCATTATCGGCGTTAATTTGATTTTTTCGTATAATTAGGTGAGAGCGGTTAATTCAGTTGAATTCTTCGGCGAGATATCGCCAAGCCCAAGGAGCTTTCAATAAGAATCTCAAGAAGCAGGAAGGAAGAATGTGGAATTAATTAGGGCTCGCGCGCTTGCTCGTTACGTCCCCGCCTAATGAACGACTCGCTTATCAAAGACCTATGATTTATGGTGACTTAACTCGGATCGTCGTGGCGGCGGCGGCGGCGGTCAGAGTCGTCGTTGTGGTAGCGGTTGTGCAGGCGACTGTTATCGCACAGGTGCCCATATCCCTGGCTTTATATTCAATGCGATAACGCTCGAGTTTCGGCGGCTTTTTCAAGAGTAAGTGCTTTGTTCTTGGAATGATTTTTGATGTAATGCCTTTTCTTCGTCTTGAGCTTTACGCTTGAAAATGTTATTAATTCCAAAATATATCATGCGTATAAATACGGTTATAAAAAAACTAGGAAGGTTTATAAGACAGGCGCAGTTATAGTGTGAGCGGTCAAGCAGGCCTAATAAGATGTTTGTGTTAAAGGTGGCACGTTATGCTATATAAGCATTCTGAGCGCAGATTGTGATGAGGGAGATTCGACAGGCAAGTTTCTATGCGCCACCTATTTTCGCAGCCAGAGACTAGACAGCCAGAGATTCGAGTGGTGGGGAAAAGTCCGATCAAAATTCTTTTGTTTTTCTACTATAGGTACTACACACTGTATGAAGAAAACAGTAACCTATATATATAGGTATTACAGAAATGTCAGATCATTCGATGAATCTCAGGGCCGAGCAGAGACGCGATAGCGTTTAACTTTTAAAAGCCGAGGTAGCGTCAAGCAACTATCTCTTCTCAACTTCCCTATAGCATCAACTGGACCAAAAGACGAAACGAGAAGCAGAGAAGAAACAGTAGAAGAAGAAGAAGAAGAAGACGAAGAAGCGAGAGAAAGAAGAATAAAGAGGGACTACTATTTCGCAGTTTCTTATAAATATTCATTCCCTCCCTCCCTCCCGATGAATCAGAGAGGCGCGCGCTTGCACTCGCGCTCCAGGCGGTAAGTCGCGTTAAGAGCGCTAACGAGCGACCCTTCTCTCTTTCTCTCTTCAAGATACACTCGTCCCTCTCTCTCTCTCTCTCTCTCCCGTACTTTTTACGCGCGCCATTCGTCCTCAGCGCAAGCGCAAGCGACACTGAGCGTAGGGGAGGGAGAGGGTAAGGAGCCAAGCAATTCAGCCGGCGAACCGCGCTGAGTTGTGCGAATTTGTTTAATTAGAAGTTAGGCCGGCGATACATTAGCAATGTAAATACCCCCGCGCGCGCTCACCTCTCTGAGCCCTTTCTCTCTCTATCCCTCTTTCGTCGCGAACGCTATATATACACGCCTTCACCTCTGCCTGCTTCTGCAGCTATATCTACGTACCTGTGCTTTATTTTTCGCCTCCTTCGCTATACAGGCACTTATCCCTCTTTGCTGGTTCTTCTACTTTCGGTTCGTCTGTGGTTTTACTTTGGAGCCGTCTATACTCGCGGTTCTTTGTCTTTTTCCGAGCAGACCGAGTTCGACATCATTGATGAGTAGAACGAGAGTAGTAAACAAAATTAATTTTGTGAAGTGACGCAACAAAATTAATGACATCAATAAGATTGAATAATGCAAGACTTCACGCTCTAAATTTGGGCTCGCAAGAGTATCGCCGAGCCGCGAGTGCGACGAGTTCGCCTGTTATTATAATAATGATTTACGAGACGCCTATATCGTCTTAGCGATATAAATTCAAAGTTAGTTACGCGATTGCCGGGCAATATACGAGCGGCTACGCGCACACGGTTATAGTTGTATCGACACGCGCATGCGCTACGTTATATCGCGCACCACGTGCCTGCTTAGTTCGAACTTTGCCGGGAGTTATTGTTTTTCTCGAAATCGTCGTGAATATTTTTTCGGTATAATCCGCAATATTATATAAGAAACTCTAAGAATAAACAACTTGACGTGTACATGCCGCATCGGCGAAAGTTTGGAGCGGAAAAAGTCCGAAATCGGTGGGGAAATTTTAAAAGACAGACAAAATGATTCCATTTCCCTCCTTTTCTCGGAATTTTATTGTGAACGGGTATAAGCGCAGGACCGCCGCCGCCGCGATACATTGGAGCGCGCGCGCGTATAATCGAACGAGCTTTCTCTCTCTCTCTCTTCTTTCCCGTCACACAGAGAGAGAGAGAGAGAGAGAGAGAGAGAGAGAGAGAGAGCGAGCAAGAGAGAAGCTAGAAAAGCGAGCTGTACGGCTGGAACAGCGCCAGTTCGGAAGGGAGTGCTTTCGTCGAAATTTGTGTATGCGGAGTTGCGGACTAACGTAGCGGCCTCGACGTGTATATCGTGCTCTTTCGCTCTAGCGAAGGGACACCTATTGTCGCAGGATCGTCCATTTGTCAGAATAGAAATGGAAGCGATCCTCCTCGTCGTGTCGCACGTGCAGAGCTCAGAGATTGCCAATAGCGCGCAACGCGTGTGCTAGCCTCATCTCCTCGTCTTTTTCTTTTATGCTCTCGTGCCTATATCTATACTCAGCCGCGTGTGTATAGTCCGAGTTGCAGTTTTCCAGGCGACGTATAAGTATCCGAGAGAAACAGATATATGCACGCTATACGTATCTCTTTTGCTTCTGTGCGTATGGCTTTGTTAATTATGGTTTTGGTTGTAAGTGTTGGTAAGCGTTTTTGCGTTTTTACGGGACATTAATGCTAGGAGCGATGAGTGCGGTGAAGTATAGTTTAGTGTCATTGTCGGAAATTGAAAAAAACTGCTCAAGCAATTTACAATAACAAGTGCGTAAATCACAGCAGTTGCATCTACTCGACGAGAAAAAACAATGAAAAAACGACTGCGTCAAATAATCGAATTCATGACAATAGATACGAATTACTTGAGTAGAGCATCAGACATGACATCCATCCGTATAAGTTAAACTCTCCCAAAGGAAGTTTTTAGTTCCAAAACTCGCGCTTACTTAAGGGGGTCCGAAAGTCAATTCAAATCTAGATTTCGCGCCACAAAATAGCAGATGACAAAAGTAACTAATTTGCTTATAACAAACAATAAAAGCAAAATTATGAAAAACTAGGACATCACTGCTCTCCGTTATGTAATTATCTACCATTTTACAAAGTTTGACACTTATAAATAAATATCTCGCCGAATGGCATAGTTTTTCATAATTTTGCTTTTATTGTTTGTTATAAGCAAATTAGTTACTTTTGTCGTCTGCTATTTTGTGACGCGAAATCTAGATTTGAATTGACTTTCGGACCCCCTTAACGCAAGTGATATTATCGGTCGTAATAATACGATCCCACACTCGCGCCGTTAAAGAAGTTTCTCTCCGCGAAAAGCGACGTATACGCAAAGCGCGCGTACTGACATAGCGGAGGTGGCGATTGGTTTTCCCGAGATTAACATCCATAACTCATTCAGGACACGCGGAGCCCGTGCGTCACTCGTAGCCACGCTATAATTGCCGACATAAATCAATCGTTCCGATGAGATCATAAACCCGAGGCGATACACTGCCGCTCATGCCGACACGGAACCATATAACACAAACCAAGTATAACTGGGCTGCATGTTAAGTGTCAATTGCGATCTCCTCCCGCGAGTATCCATCTCACACACATACACTGCATGCACGACTATACGCATATTTTTCTGTCGCAGTGCTGGCAATGCGCGCGAAATTCGAAACTACGTTGCCGTATCCGTACGAGCGCACCGGAATAGCCGAGATTAGGGTGGATGCCAAGCGAGAGCAGCGGCTCTTTTTTTTTTTTCCACGAAGCTATATACTCCGTCGTTGGAAGAATACGCTTGATTCGCTCTGTCTTACTTTTCGGACTGCGACGCTACACACACACAGACACAGTAAAGTTTGAATGGCTCGATCGAGTTTTCGCTGGCTGGGCTCTGTACACTCGCTTGGAATTCGGTCTGTTTCTAGCGGTTTTTACGATACTGCAATTTTTAAGTGATTGCGCCGCTTGCTTTATCGGTCGCGACTTGTTATTGCCGGCCAATTTCTCGGATAACCTCCAACTTTATTGTACACCAGTGTTATACATATAGATATAGCCTTAGGCACAATCTTTTTGAGGCGTTTTGCAAATACACTGCAAAACGAGTGCAAATTAAATTATACACGTGGACACGAGAGGATGGCAATAAACCGCAAGCCAAGCAAGTAGCCAAGTTCGCATTAAAACTCATCAGAGCATATCGATAAAAACTCGCGGAGAATATAAGCGGTAGATTAATCGACGACGTGGCATCGATCAAGATTGCAACATCCTTTTGCATCATCCTCTCTCTATCTCTAGGCGAGTCCTCGAGTGCAGGAGAGAAAGACGAAAAAAAAAGCCGAAACAGCAGTCGGCGAACGGAGTAAGTCACTTCCTGTACAAGTCGCGCGTATACATATAACCGCCACTGCTGCTGCTGCTGTGTGTATATCGCGTAATGAAGTTTAGAGATCGGCCGACAGATATTGCGCCTATACACTATATAGCCGCGTGGTTTTCTTCTTCTCTCCCTCGCATTCCATAGACGAATATAATCGGCGCATCCATTCCGCGCAGACTCTACTTTCGCGGATCATCTCTCTCTCTCTCTCTCGGCGTTATCGGCTTCGTCATTATTCTTCGATCGCTAGGGCCTTATTTCCAGCTAGTGCTGTAGCAGCGAACCTTTCATCTCTCTCTCTCTCTCTCCTCGACGAGGTCTTAATACACGCTGCCGCGGGTAAATAGTTGAGGGAGAGAAGCATCGATCGGGTATTCGATCAGAGATGATTGGCCCAATTATATGGACGCGCGAGAGAACATAAGCCGGCAGGGAGGAAATAAGGGTCTCTCTCTTCTCTCTCTCTCACTCTCTTGCGGACTTTGACGCGGATAGCTGCTTCGGGAGTACAGGAGAGAGAAGAGAGCTTGAATTATTGTTCGGCTCGTCTCGCTTTTGTTTTCGACGAGCGATATAGCTCTTTCATCTGATTGCTACACACTGCAGGAGATATCGCTTGTATACGCTTCGAGATCGTTATATATAAATACACTCGCATAGGCAAAGTTGAGTAAATACGGAATCGTTTTTAAAACAATTTCAAAAATCGCAAAGGGGACAGTATAGAAAATACCGAATATACATCGTTTATCGGAAGTGAGCTGCGACGTAATAATCGATCGATCGCTTTCCGGCCTCGCGCACGTACTCGTAAAGCAACTCTCGCGTTAACTAGCTCGCGATCGAGTATAGATGATCTATCGTTATTGAAGCGCCTGCGGGGGCTCCGCGTGTCCATATATATACTCTCTTCACTGCCACGTTGAGATTGAAGGCTGCGCTGTGCTGCGTTTATATGCGGAGGCTGTGGTGGTGCCAATGAGCTGCCCTCGATCTTATTACGTGCAGGCTTATATAGGTGCAGTATGGAAGCGCTGAGGCCGATTTTATCGGCTATACGCGATTTAGGAGGGAGAGCTGGCCAATCATCGACCGTTGTCTATACTGTGTATAGAGCTTCTTTTCTTATCTTCAATTATCTTTTGATCTCGGTTGAACTCGGTGGAAGTACGAAAAAAAGGACGCTATGATTCGAGAATACACTCGATGTATTTCCTCTATATATATACGGCATTATAGACTCGCTTCGACGAAAAGTTCGAGTCCGTATACACAGGCGAGCGAGAGACGAGGGCGAGGACGAGAAGAGAGAAGAGAGAAGGTCTCGGCCTTTTTGGAGAGCTGCAGAAAGCAGCCTCGTATTTTTCGTAGATTATCTATGATACCCTTGGACAGGACAGTACAAAGAAGGACAGCTTTTGACTCTCGATAACTTAAAGAATCACGCACGCAAGTTTCTCTTTCTTCGAATGGTAAACAGCAGCAGCAGCTAACCCATTCTCCTCTTTCTCTCTTACTCGTGTTTTTTAACCTTTTATCCTCTTCTCGGCCTCTCTGCATCCACTCGATTTTTATCGACGTGGACGCACAGGTTGGCGCTTCCACTTCACAAACTCTCTTTCTCTTTTCTCGTTGCTGCTGTTGCCCAGTCGTTCCCTTCCCTTTTACTTCTTCAGCAGCAGCAGCAGCAGCAGCTCCTGTCTATTTTGCAGTGTACGTATACAGCGTATAGTGTGGTACTCGCGCTTGTATACCGAAGGTCTAAATATTGAGACGGCGTTTATTTAGCGGCAGAGATATATGATATGACGCGGACAATATAATGCATTGTATTCAAATACGGGAGCTCGCTCGGTCGTTCGCGCGCGCGCGCGAGCCAGTCGTGACCAGGAGGCGTACGAGAGTTGCTACTGCAGCTTATACACCGCGTGTCCCTCGCATTTCCCCCCTATCTCACTCTCCGCCATCTTCTCCTCTTCTCCTTGCTGCTTCTTCTTTTCTTCACTTGTTCGGCCAGCCTCTGCTCTCTTTTCCTTTTAACTTGATTCTACTGCTGTCCTTCTCTTCTTCTTCTTCTTCTTCTTCTTCGCCTGTATACCGAGCACTGCGTGAACCACACGTTGTGTGTGTGTGTGTGTATGAAGCATTAAAGATACCCTTCGATGCGTTTCGTATAGGTACGTATAAATAATTATTATCAAGATAACCTTATTATAACCTACTACTATTATTTGACATATTCTTATATTATCCTTCTCTAAAAAAGAGAGGAATCATCGTGATATTCGTTCTTTGATTGGTCATTCGGATGGCCAATCAGAGCAGTGATATAGCCATGATTTTCTGCTGGAAGTTTTTAGATAGCGTTGATTGGCTGTTTGTTTTCGCACGCGATCTCTGCGTATGTTTGAATTCCTTACCTCAAAAAGTGAAAAGTGAGAAAATATAGAACGCGCGTAGCGCGTCTAAATTCGCTAGTTGTACATAAAAAGAAGAGAATCGCATGGCCAAAAATTTTAAGAAATTATCGCAAATTAATTTTTGATCTTAGTTATTTTTATGAAGGAGCAATTTCTTTAGAAAAATACTACGGTCATTAGAAAAATTAGATTAAAATCTTCAAAATAGGATACTCACACATATGTGTCGACAACGAAACAAATAAAATATAGACAATGAATAAAACGTAAATAGGTTAAAAAGCAAATTCAAAGTATAATAGGATCGCGGGGCTCCCCGACGGCACAGTGTATAAAAACTTATACTTGACATCGGGGCGCTACCGTGCCCTTTGATAACACGATAGGATAAAAGAATACCTATGTACACAATAACAGACTTCACGCAGTTATAGTATGAGGCGACTCAAGCAGTATCTAACAAAGTAGTTTTGGTATAGATGCAGATCACTAAATACATTCTGCACGAAGATTAAGATGTGGAAAACGAGAAAGTGACTATGCGCCACCTATCTTCGCTCGCTGGAAATCCAAAGAGTTTAGGAAAGAAATAGCCAATCTAAAACTGCTTTGTTCCAATAAATCGCGATGATCCATATTATGTTATGTTGGATTCAACAATTTTAATGGCAAATTTTTAGTGACATAAGCTTTGTCTTTAAAAATTCTGAAAAAATGCGTTCATTTTATTTCAGATTCAATCCAACGTTAGTAAAAAAAATCTACCCTATTAAAGTATTAAGTAAGCTTTTTAAAAATCTCACTCCATATTATAGATTTAAAGTAGCTAAGTATACGGCGCTGCAAAGCAAAAGTCAATGGTATGACATTCTCTTGAAACGGGGACCGAACGACGACAGCAGAAGCAGCAGAGATGGAGAACCATTAAAACCGTATATGCTGCAGGCAAGTCCAAGTATATCCTTGGATATGTCGGTATAGGTAGCAGTAGCCGCGGTGCATGACGGGAAGCCAACGCGTACGTTACCGGTTATCTTTGGCCCATATCAAATGCGACTTGGTACTTCTCCACTGCTTATTCTTTGCCCGCCTCGATCTTTACTCTATGTTTTTTCCTTCTTGCAGGTACACACATTCGCCTATAGGGAACAGACATGGTTTTGCTATATACATATAAATACTTATATACAGTAGAAAATAGCATAAGAATACGTTATGCATCAATTTTTTGCTGATTTAGTACCTCTGATATGATTAATTAAAAATTCATACGTTTGAGTAGTTTTGAAAACGGCAGCTCTCCAATATGGCGGCTCGAAGGGTAAAGACCTAACCTAACGTACGGGCATTTGAGTACATAAATGCAGTCATCATGAATCTATTTTAATTTTGAAGCATTATCTCTCATCTCTATTATGAGTTTGGAGAATACAATAGGGTGATTTTATGTATTAGAATTAACATGCGTTTATACATCTATATGTATTTTCATCCTCCGCGCCGCCATATTGATCACGTGAGCTCTCAATCGTTTAAACGTATCATTAGCAAACCGAATTTTCAAAACAATATTACTTAACAAATATTGCAGTAAAAATCGTAACTCTTGTACTTTTGTGTAAGATTTAACCTTAACTTTATTTTAAAAAAGGTTTTAAAAATCATATCTGTTCCCTATTCGCTGTATCTCTGTTGCAAACGTTTTTCAAGTATATGGGAGAGAAAGGAAAAAAGAAAAACTTATTTATTTATAGTTTACGATCATGAATTTGTCAGCTGAAAACTCGTCAAAAGCGGATAACGCGAAGGTTGAAAGATCGAATCAGAGAAACCAATCGTCATGCGCAAAATCTGCGCGAGTGGTGAATCGTATACGAAAAGTCCTCCAATCTCCGGCTTCTTAATGCACCTTTCAACGTCAGACTGCCTCTTTATCTTCGCGTCGCGCCGATTAATTCTCGCAAAGACGCATCGACCGCCACTACCAATCTCGCAGACCTGTCTTTTTCATCCACTGTCAGAAATTATTGCGCTAGGTACGATTACAAATCCCCAACCATAGCTGATTCGAGTATTTTTCAATGAAAATTCCATTTACAATTATATCAGTGAGTTCAAAAATTATCATCGAAGTCGACAAAGCACACGAATTTCGGGTATTAAAACCGTGATATATAGACACGGAGAGAACTCTCTCGTTCGAATATCCCAGGGACTTTATCGTCAGCTGCAGAGAGAGAGAGAGAGAGGGAGAGAGAGCCATACAGCAAACAGTCCAGCGACTATAGAACAGTTCAATCATCGAAATATAAGGCCTCGATTCACGTCAAAACTGACGAACAATCGTCGTGCCAGAACAATATCTGCAGGTCATTCGCTCGAGGCGCACAAAATCGCGTCGTGTCCTCCCCGTCGCCGACTATATACTGCTTCATCACGCTCTTCATCTCCAGCTCGTCGCAATCGTCACGAGAGCGTCGGCGGCGTTCGATTCCAGGCGTTCTCTTCATTTTTCGCTCACGCGCGATTATCTTTGCCCGTCTCTTTCTATATACTGATGAAAAAAGCGAGCGATAGAATCATCTCGCTCGTATTATACACGGGTGCGTCGGCGAGAAAAGTTGAGACGAAATAAGAGATAAAACCGAGCGAATACAGTAGGTGATATAGAAGAGAAAGAGGGAGAGGGAGAAGAACGCTTAATATCATCATTGCGCTCGCGCGTCCTCTCATCTCATCGAATTGCGTCCCGTCTCTCGTATTGGATATATCTTATATATGTCTTTTTTGTTTCTCGATACTTTCGACCGTCGCGCGGCTGAAAGAGAGAGGGACAGTTTGTTACCGAGGCGTACCATGCGGTGGACAACGAGGGTCGCGACGCGCGCAGACGACGACGCATCTTTGGAAAAGAAGAAGAGAGAACAATAATAAAAGCGAATGAAAGAACGGACGAGTGGAAGAAGACGCCAGAGGAAATGGAGAAGTGGAGAGGTCCTGGCGCTAATACGAAAGCTTTCGAGCTTTCTTCGAGGACGGCTAAGCTCTCCTGAGCGAGATGACAAACGCTCGTGTGTGCTGAGAAAATAGACGCTGATGAGCCAAGGAAAATCTTTTTTAGTTATAGGTATAGTTGTGGAATTTTCGATACGGTGCAATTTTAAAGCGCGAGGACCTATGAAGGCGAGAGAATTAATGTGCCGAGAGAAGCGGAAGAAGAAAATGAGCACAATAAAGAGCAAAACTCGTAGGGGAATAAAGACGAAACAGACGAGAGCGCTCACGAAAAGGAAAAGTACCGGCGCGCCGGGTATATACGTATATACATAGCAACGGAAAACGAATTCGGAACAAAGTTTCGTCATTGCGAAATGACACGAGTGGTCTTTATAGCACCAAGCCGCCGGCTGTATTGACAAAAGTGTCGCTCTCGCCTACTCTCCGATCGTCCTTCTTTTCCCTACTTTTCCCCTTCTCCTTTCACCTCCCTTATCTCTTCTTCTCATTCGCTCCTCGTCTCCCGTATATATAGTTTCGTCGTGCAATTCCCACGATATTACCAACGTGGCCGTCGTCGTCGTCGTCAGCAGCATCGGGCCGAGCTGTGCCGCCGCATATACGAACTAGAACGAGAGAAGTAGAGAAGAGAGAAAGTACCAGAAGGGAGAGAGAGAGAGAGACAGCCAAGGGGTGATTGCGACGAAATCATTGCGAGCGAATAGAAGAAGTACCGTAGTTTCAGGAGTCAGGGGGAGGAACTCGTGAGACGTAAAACCGTCTTACTCGACGATTGCCACGTAGGTGCAGCAGCAGCAGCAGCAGCAGTCGGGAGACGCAAGCTCTAATCGAGAGAAGTACAGAGAGGGAGAAAAACGAATGAATAGTCACGAGAGCCATTCTGCGACGTTCGACGTTTTCCCAACGAGAAAGCGAAATTCCTTCCTGTCTCTCGTTCTCTCGCCTAGTCCTCTCTCTCTCTCTCTCTTGATTTCAGAGTACGCGGAAAACTCTCCCTTCTCTCTTGGTTAGTGTGATGCTCCGCGCGCGGAGAATATCTGCCATTTGCGGTTAATCAGTCCTCGCGTCAGACGTGACGCTTTTCATTATTCGTCCTTACGCTGCTCTGGCTCTTTCTTCTTTTCGGCTGATTTTTTCTTTCGCGAGGGGCTTTGGAATCAACGCGCGCGACGAGAGAGTGTAGTTACGCGCCGGTGCGGAATGAGAGACTCACGCGGACGCGAAATTTGACTGATTATATTGATGGTAACGCGGTGAATTTTTTTTAATATGTGCGTGAAATGTTTTTTTATTATTGAATATTAAATATTATAATTCAAATGATGACTAATGGTATCAGACATTGTTGTCTGGTGTATTGATAAATATTTAAGTTTGAGGAATATTTAATGTCATCATCCACTACTCTGATGTGCAGTAAAATATGCTTAGCATAGTGATTAATCGAAACGAAATTCGCATGTCACGAAAATGACGTATAAGTGATTTTACAGACAAAAAAAAAAAAAAATAGATCTCCCGAGAGCCGTCGTCGCTCGGACAAGAATAATTCCGATGATGGATTCGAATGAAAAAAGGGAGCTAAAGAAGTACAGAAAAAAAGGGGGATGAAAGAGTGACGGCAGTGGTACGGTGGTTGCCGCAGCCACTGCTGCTGCTGCTGCTGCTGCTGTGGGAGGAGCGGAAGAGAGGTCAAATTTATCAAAGAGTCTACAGAGGTGAATTCTCGATCGTTTCTCGATAGACGTACCTTCTCTCGTCCCGTCACTCTCCGGCGATGCTCATCCTCGACTCGACTCAGGTCTGCGCACGCCTGCGTTCGCTAGTCAATTCCGCGATGATAAAGCAAATAGATAATGTCCGAACTTTAATTAAAACTCGACGGCTGAGCGACGTCTTTGATTACCCGAGAATTTAATTAATCGCCCGACGGCTCCGCCCGACGCGTTACCTTGTAAAGGAAAAGAGAAGCATATACCCATATATAGCCAACTGCCTCGTCGCCAACGTCGCTTTTGCTGCTGCTGCTGCTGCTTCGCTCCGTTAAGTCAACCATGATTTTTTGATCTTGTATCGCCCAGCTATATACGTATGTCTATAATAACCTCATTTAATAACGATAAATAAATAAAAAATTTTTGGTAGCTTATTTTTCCATGGGCATCCAACATGAAAGTGCTTTGTGGTCGTCCTTGAACACAAAAAAATCTTTAACGGAAAAAAAATTAAAAAATCATTGTGTTGCGCTTGCGGCAATTTAATTGGCTTTTGATTCTTTTTGCCGCGGCGAACAATTTTTCGATAATCAAAATTTTTCTAAATCTCAAAAAAATTAAAAGTATGTATCGAAATATTGTGACAACCGATTTTTTGACCCATGGCAGGGCTTCTGTCAGGGCTCACTCTACTGGATTTTCTTCGTTTTTTGGCCCCCTTGAACCCTACGTGCAGATTTTGATTTAAATTATACAATCTTATGGCATACAAGGTTCGATTAATCAACGGCTGTGCATGTAATCGATTGTTAGCTTTATTATTATTATATATTATGGTGATGAATTTATTGGAGCCTCCGTATGCACTTATGTACACGAGTTTATACTTATATTGAAGAGAATATTGTTGAACGTATTATTTTTCAAAAAATCAGAATATCTGTAAATGCGGGAACGCTTATCAGCTTATTAATAACATGTGTTTGCGAGAATTGATAATAAATCGCTCGTGTCATTGATCCTAGATCGATATGTACTTTTATTACATTCGATATTACGAAAAACAAACATTTTTCATTTCAATTTTCCTACATAACGTACAATTATTGTTGAAGGGGATTTTTAAAATGCCGCTGATTTTTTTATCTTAAAAATAAGTTAAATAAATGTTAATCTTAATAACATCGTATCGAAGACGCATCAATTATTAATTTCCTTGCCACTGACACGCAGAGATCATCAATTTGTTTTTCCTTTAATAATTAACTCCTCTGAAAAATTCCGACATTCTGTTCATACGACGTCATAATCACTTAGATAAGTAAAGTTCATATTTATGAGATTTATGAAGACGTGAATTAATGTTTTAATATAACGATATGTGTAAAACAACGTGTGAAAAATATCTTTTAATTTAATTATACTTCAGCAATAATTAGTTTCTCCGCCAAATACGAACATCACGTTACGACCCTATCGTAATTATTATATCGCAAGCATATCAGGGCCTTAGAAACTACTGACCTTGAGCTTTGCGCGAGCGCGGGTACATAGGCGGCGCAATGCAAAATAATAAAGCGGTAAAATCTATTAGTCCGCGCTCATACAGGGCAAACTCGCAAACTTCTTCTACACCTATTACGCACTATATACGCAGGGCGTTTAACGATCGGCGGCACTCGCGAGCTGCATTAATGAAAGCCGCCGCGCGGAAGAAGCCGCTCGGTAATGACTCTCGAAGATCGTTCAGTCGCGACACTTACTTAATTTTATGACGTTGCCTTGGACTTTTATTCTTTCTTCTTTTGCAGTTGAAAGTTCCCTCACGTGCGGCTTTCCGAATTCTGCATAAGATTTTTGCATACCGACAGTTTACTCTTTCATCGTTCGGATTTATATTTTTTTTCTCTCATCTTGACTCGACTATTGCGAGAAATCTTTTGGGCGTTCCGCCGAATTTCACGTTATTCACGGGGCAGTAAAACGAATTTTTATATATTGGCGAGTGAATGAAATTTACGCATTTTTGGCGTAACAGCTCCTCAGTGGAAAAAAATAACAAGACGTTTATTTTTTACGAGTCGCACGAGAAAAGCTGTAAATTCTCGAAAAACTTGCAAGCCAAAGAGTAAAATCCTCTTCCTGAGAGTAACGAAGCTATGACGTGGTTATTTGCATAAAATAATGTGAGCGCAGGATAAATACCGAAAGTTTTACGTGCCCGTAAATCTCGTACGATTCGTTTAAAATCACACACAGCCACACGCGCGGGAGACCGTAATTGTAATCATTAGCGCGAGAAACAAGTGAAGCGCGAGTAAGTACACGGAGACGAACGCAATCTTGAGCTGCGTTTGCAGCGTAAAAAGCACAATTTAATTTCTGACACAATCAGCGCTAGGCTATAAATAATTCTCTTACTTGCAACGAAATTTCTCTCCTACTTTGTGAAAAATTACGCGCCTAGGTGATGCGGTACATCCGCACGCAGATGTACATAAAGCAAGCGTAAAGTCGCGCGGGTTGGGCAAAAACGGCCTCGTTTTTTACAACCTGTAAATCAAGAACTTAATTAAATGTTGCGCGTATATACAAGACGTAACGCTTGCGAGAAAGGTGCCACACTGCAGCACCGCGCGCGCGCTGCACGGAGAGGAAGAAGGCAACTCCTTGAATATGGCCAACTAATCACGTGAAATAATTACGTTTTGTCTCGGCGGCATTACAGTGCCAGCTGTGCCGGTACTGGCGCACTGATGGACATGCTCTTGTCACGCGAGCCTGCGCGAGAACCTATACGTGTACGTGTGTATGTGTATATGGGGGTATATACATATATACAGCGGCTGCAATTGCGTCCGGCTTATAAGCTACCCTAGGAAAGTGTCCGCACACGCATTCACAAAGCTGTTATTACGTGAGAAGCCAAACACTTCCCGCGACAGTAGGCAATTTCTTGCGCGATCTTTTATAAATCTGATGCATTTATTTGAATCCCTGATACTCTGATATTTTTTATGAGATGCGTAATTTTATTTAGTACTCGAATTTTAAGAACACAGTATTCAAAAATCGAATTCCCGCATAAAGCTGAGCATAAAAAAAAAGACCAGAAACCATATTAAAAAGAAAAACGAACGAGCAAGACTATTAAAGTGTTTACAAACTTCGTTACAAGCAAAGAAAGCCAAAAGAAAGCATGTTTGAACGCGACTATAATACCGTTGTCGACCCTTTGCAAAAAAGCCCGCTCGCGTGCGAGTCGCAAATGGGTCGAGCTTACGCGGGATGTATAGTATAGCACATATATACCTATATAGCACTGAGACGGCGGCAGCGGGAGGGTCTCGTCCGAAAAAAGGGTCTTGGTTTCTTGCGGCAAACCACACAAGGAGAAAACTCGGTGGCGGCGGTGGATCTCCATCATGGCTCGTCACGCTGCGCCTTGAAAGATCCCGCCGAGAAAGAGGAGCTCTCCCTTCTTTGTCCATCATGCTCTCTCTCTCTCTCTCTGTCGTGTGTATTCATGACTGCGGTTCGTATTCGTGCCCTATGTCACTTATACCTATACGCCACTGATGTATGTATGCGTGTATAGCTCGTAAAAAGAAAGGATGCATAAGTGTGACTTGCAGCTTTTTATATTTATAACATTCGATTATTTAACTTTTGCCGTAATCGCGAGCTCTGATTAGAAACTGCTTATGTGATAATACTTAATTTTTATCGGATAATTATTCCGTACTCAGAGATAAAAACATAGGAGATAAGCGGTTTATATTCGAAACTCGCAAGATTTCTTTATTAATTAAGCTTAAAATATAAATACTTAGTTAAATGTTATAAAAAACAATCGAATTGAGATTTAAAATTTTTATTGACATTATTGAATATCTTATACGTGCTCAGTCAGCTTCTAGTAAGCATAATTAATAGAGATGATTCCGATATTCATGATTATTTTTTACCATACTTGATTACTTAAACGTCAGAGAATTATCAGTTGGTGATTAGAGCAGAGACTCAATACATGTCTATCTTGCGCGTGAGTGTTAAAAAGAGGTTTCTTCCGTTCAGACGTTTCAGTTATCTGCGTACACGACGAGCGTCTAGAAGTGAAATAAGTCTAGTGTCTTTTTGATATTCTATCATGGAACCAATAATAAATTAATTTATATCAGTTTATTTTCAATTCAATTAATCTGTAAATAAACAAAGATGTTACTCACAAGAGTAGTGTTTGCATTGAGCATCACTGCTTTGATGTCAGTTTGCAGTGCATACAGAATACTCGGTGTGTTTCCATTCAATGGCAAGAGTCATAATATTGTATTTGAAGCATTAATGAAAGGTTTAGCAAAACGTGGTCATCAGGTGGATGTCATTTCGCATTTTCCGCTTAAACAACCCATTAAAAACTACAACGATATCATTAATCTTGACGGATCGATGGAAACCCTCATGAATAACTACACTATTGAGTTTGTATCTCAATTTTCGGGCTTAATAGCAGATGTGGGTATTGTAGCTGAGGAATATGGTAACAGGCTATGTCATTTTATGGGATTTGAAGAAATGCAAAAACTAATAAAAAATCCACCTACCGATCCACCTTACGATCTCGTAGTTACAGAGGTATGTTGTTTATCAATTTATTAGATAACTATTTTCTTTCATTCAACTGAGTATGCCTTTAAGATCAACATTTTTATTACATTCATTTTAAGTCAATTCATTGTTTTTAATATATTTTATAATTATTGAAGCTTATCGTCAATCATGTATAAAGTGAAAAAATCGTGCTTTTGTTTTCATCTTATAGTAATAACCAGTTAAAATATTTAATTTTTTTTAAAGCTATTTGGTGCACACTGCTATATAGGATTTGGTCACCTTTTAAAAGTGCCAGTAGTTGGAATTTCATCAGCTATTGAATACCCATGGATTAGTTCCTTCATTGGAAATGATGACAACCCTGCTTACGTTCCAAATCATTATATCGGCACTAGAAAAATGAATTTTTTTGGACGATTGAAAACTGTGGTTACAAATTATGCTGCAACAAGTATATTTGACTACCTAACTGAAGAAAGCCAAACAGAATCCATGAGAAAGTATCTGAGTCCTGATATACCTAATATTAGGGAAGTGGAGAAAAGTATTGCTTTGACACTTGTTAACAATCATCCCGTTTTGTTCGGTGTTAAACCCATAATTCCATCGTTGGTGCAGATTGCAGGTTTGCACATTGAGGGCAATGACCAAACTTTACCTTCAGTAAGTAACGTTGAGTTAACTAGTATGTGGGGGATTTATTATCTTTATAAAGCATTGTAATCAATAAGTATGAATATAATTGTCTAAATTTTAGGAACTCAAAAGCTGGATGGATGAAAGTTCGCACGGAGTCGTTTACTTTACACTTGGATCAATGGTATTGATAGAATCTCTACCTGTTGATCAAATGAGAGAAATTTTTTCCTCCTTCAAAAAAATTGCACCTATCAGAGTTTTAGTAAAAATAGTCGATAGTTCAAAAATTCCATTCAAATTACCCGACAATGTTAAAGTTTTACCATGGACACCTCAGCAACCCGTTTTAGGTAAACTATTTTTCTATAATTCAATATTATCAAATTAGATAATCTAGAATTCCAAATTAACTAAAATATACTTTTAGCTCATCCAAATATGAAAGTATTTATTACGCATGGAGGACTTGGTGGTATCCAAGAAGCATTGTATTATGGAATCCCTATGATTGGAATTCCATTATTTGGCGATCAGTTTAGAAACGTAGCGACTTTTGTTGAAAAAGGAATATTGATCCAAATTAATTTGAAGGAACTTTCAGAAGAATCACTGGACTCATCACTTCAAACTCTGCTTCACAATCCTGATTACAAGTAAGCGATTCGTAGTGTTAATTATAGAAAAATAGTAACATTTTTATTAATTGTTTTTAATTGCAGGAAAAGGGCTCTTAATTTTTCAAAACTCTTTAGAGAACAACCAATTAGCCCAATGAATAATGCAATTTATTGGATAGAATATGTGATAAGAAATGGTGCAGATTCAATCAGATCGCCAGCTTTGCAATTTTCTTGGTGGCAACTAGCTTTACTCGACATTTATGCGTTCATATTGTTCGTCATTGTCGCAACTCTCACGGCCGTCGTAATGTGCATCAAATTTATTTTTCGCAAGTTTATCAGAAGACCACATTACAAGAGGCCTCAGAAAAGGAAAATTAATTAGTATAGTCGATTAAATTTATTTTAAGTGACTTAGAAGTAAAATTTTTTTTAATAGTGCCAAGAATGCTTTTATTTGCGACATATTTGCAACTAAATAACAATCAAACTGCGTAATATAGTGGATACTTTCAGACTTTATTAAAAAAATACTTTCACTATTTTTGTCATTGACTCTACCGTCAATAAATTGCCTTATTAGAGTGAATTCGATAAGGCTCAGATAACTAAACGTATGCTGTACTATACATAGTTATAAGTGTAGCTAATTTTCACTGCCTTTTTTGTATCAAATTACTGATTAGATAGTCACTTAATCAGACTGATAAATGTGATGAAGGTATGTGACAGACATGTCTGATGTGTGCTCTATATTGCGACGAGACATTGTTCAATTTACTGATATAATCTTTTGTTTTAAGTAGGGATATTTTTCTTTCATACATGATACAAAGTGTCTACTAAATTATGATATAGAATTAAAAAAAAAAGGATATAATTGAAAATATGACAAAGCACATTATTATAAAATTGCCGATCACATTCTCGACCGCAAAGAAGAGCCAACGGCTATACAACTGCTCCACACACGTCTAGCTTACAATCAAATTCAAATCAGTCATCGTTACGAGACCCAAGGCCTCATCCTCCCCATCCAGTAATACAATACACTTGATCAACGTCTCATTTGAGCGTCTAGTTATACACAACAGGAAGAGTACCTCTCGACTCCTCGCAAATCTCCCTTTGATAAAACTTCTGAGAGAACTGCTGGGCGAAGTCAATTAGCGCGTAGAGTAGTAGTCGAGGCTAAAGTATAAGTACTGCGAAGCCGGCTATGTGCTATACGTTGAAAAAAAAGAGGGAATCGTTGCTTCGGTGCTCTCGAAGTACAAGCGCACAGTACGAGGCGAAGATTGAAGCGGGTGCGCGGGAGAGGGTGGTGGCGAAAAAGCAAAACTCGAGCGCTCGCGAATCGAAGTGAATCGTACCTAAGGCGTTGCAGTTCGTCCTCGCTTCTCTCTCTCTCTCTCTCTCTCTCACTACTCGCTATATCTCGAGCTGGTATACATATCGCAGCGCAGTAAATTATACGCAAAGTGTACGAAGCAATCTTTCTCTCTCGCGCTCTCTCTCTCTCTCTCTCTCTCTCTCTCTTGCGACGTAGGAAAAAGAGAGAGAGAGACGGAGAGCGAGCTGCTGCCGTTGCAGCACAGCG
This sequence comes from Pteromalus puparum, assembly GCA_012977825.3. Classification (NCBI taxonomy): domain Eukaryota; kingdom Metazoa; phylum Arthropoda; class Insecta; order Hymenoptera; family Pteromalidae; genus Pteromalus; species Pteromalus puparum. The sequence continues at coordinate 3,651,065 of CM053171.1, read as the reverse complement.
GCGTACCCCTGAGAGCGAGCTCCTGCCTCACGTACATCATTATGATTGATCGCTTCACCTTACTTTGTAATTAAAACTAGTTGCCATTGTGCCCGGCTGCGGCGCTATATACAGCTCGCCACACGCCTCGTCGTCCGCCAGTTCTCTCTCTCTCTCTCTCTCCTCTCCCTCTTCTCTCTCTGACGCCACCGCCGCAGCATTTCGCGAGGACGCGGCAAGAAGAGTAGACTGCACACACTGAGGGACGCGGAAGGAGAGGGATTATGAGAGAGACGACCGCGTTATATGGGAGCTGTTTACCTGTGTGCGGCTATGGACAGGATGCGTTGGTTTTTGTAATTTTGAATTTTTCTACCGATCTTCGTCGATTGAAGCGTCGTGTCAGTGACTCCGTGATAACGTTTTCTCGTAATCTTATCTGCTTCTACACTTACACATGACTGCCGTCAATTGAAATATCGCGAGACAGTGTTTATCCATTTCTGATGAAAAAAAGCATCAAAAAGAGTTTCGTAATTATTTCCAAAGTTCAGCGACCAACGCGCTCCGGGTACAAGAAAAGTATATATACAGCACCACCAGAACGTCACGTATAAGGACGACAGACCAGTCTACCTATACGTCGGGAGTAGAGCAGCAGCAGTAGCACAAACACGTAGCCGCAGCGGCAGACAGGACGAGAAGAGAAAGAGGAAGATAGAGGGAGAGAGAGAGAGAGAGAGAGAGAGAACGAGAGCGTCTCGCTTTCCCGCGGCCATGCGTCATAGTTATCTATGCTTTTTGCGCGGAGACTGATTTAGAGCCGTCTAAGGACCCGGGGCCCAACGAAAATTAAATAATTGCTAATTTATGGCGCGAATCGTGAGCGCGCGCGAGAGCAACGAGCGCCCCGCACTGGCTATACACACCACCGGTCGATATGACGTGCTTTCGCATCTCCCCTTCTATCTCTCTCTCGCTATATGTGTGTATACGTGTACATTATACACTGTGTGTATATGTATATACAAAGTCGGAGAAGCTGCGACGACTATAATACCACGACACACTGGGGCAGCAGTTTCGGATTTTCCGTGCGGTGTAAATTGTCTCGCGAGGAAACGGCGTTACGCGCGACGCTCGTTAATACGCCGCTGCTATGTGTATATATAGCTATAACCAGTCGGAGTCAGATAACGCACGCTTACGAAATTCGCGAAAGTGCCAAAAGAGGCTGCGCTCGATTTACGCCTCTTAATGACACCGTTGCGCGTTGGTTCCGCTATATACTTTTTTTTTTTAGATCGAAATTCTGATTTCATCCCCTTCGATTCATCCCCAATGAAATCACAATCTGTGAAGGGTATACGATTCGCTCTTTTTTCAATCTTGCGAACGCAAGCGTGCGGTTTATCGAACCGAGGGAAAAAGTGGCAATGAAAGAATTACATAAGTAAGTACGCGCTTTGCATACGTATATATATATATCTCGGACGAGCTGTAGCGCATATGTACCGGAAAATCATTCGGAAATTCATCAAAAGGTTGCTGCCTTACAATAAAAATCCGTCGCGTCGTATAAATCAAGCAGTATATGTCCCCCGAAGGCTAACCCATTCGGCATTTGAAACCGAAGCCCCCCTCTTGCGTGTTATATATACACGCACGCAGCGCAGCAGCAGCCGCTCGTCATTCGTTGCGCGTGCACATAACCCGTTGCACCTACTAACTGTCGATTGACATACCAATAAAGCATTCACAGACCAACTCTCTCTCTCTCTCTCTCTCTCTCTGTGAAAAATTCGACACTGAAATTCCCATTAACGGGAAATTACTCTGTCGGGATGACCGACCCGATGATTAACATACGTAATTACGGAAACTTTTTCACGAGAGTGAAGCTTTGACGAATTCAATTAATACGGTGTATCGACTGCGCTAGTTGAAATAACCGATTGATAACGTGTGCAGTGTGTTCTTCGTTTGAGGTACGCGTTATATTTTTCAAGTTCCGTGCAAATCCTGAAAAATCGCGTATCGGATCTAGCGCGATTATACCCGTTACAGATTTCGCGCACATGCCGTGTACTATATACAACGCATGACGTTCGTTACTTTAAAGCGTGTATAGTATGCAAATTAATGGTGACACGCTTTAATTCGGCAATAAATAGGGGTCACCCTTGGCTTGGCCATTGGGCCATCAGTCATTGTGTGTAGTGGTAGTTGTGCTGCTGGTGACGTATATATATACCTTTCTCTTTCTCTCAGTCTGGCTATACGTATACAGGGTCGTCGGCGCGTCCTGGGAAAGCTTTGGATTTATTTGACGCCTCGCGACAATATTTATAGGTCCGGTTCGCGGCCTCACATGCGTCTTAACGAAACGTTCTTCTTCTTCTTCTTCTTCTTCTGTCTCGCTCTCGCTTCTTTTTCTCGTATTGGAGCGGCGTTGATGTGCGCTTGCACTTATACCGCGGCTGCTTAAATGCTCCTTGATATCGTAATTCGTCGAAACGAGTTATGAGCTTGTGTACGCGAGAGCGAGGGAGAAAAGAGAGGAGAAAAGACACGAGGATGAAGAAGCGTATACATGCACGCTCTCGATCCGCTTTGAGGAGGTTTTATAAATTCTCCGGGCTATCGTACGCCTGAGATTGAAAAGGGAGAGAGGAGGTAGTCGGCGTTTCTCTAATTTATTATTTAAACCTCTGGATTGTGCAAATTGAACGCGGGCGCGCACGAGTGTAGATATGCAGAGAACGGTATGGGAAGTCCTACTTCTTCTTTTCTCCCTTTTTTCATCGAGTCGGAGGAAAGGATGATGTGAAAAATTAAGTGAATTCTGATGTGTTTACGAGAGGCAAACTCGAGGCCGGGGAACGTTTTTCTTCGAATGAATTTTTCCTTCGCATTAATTTTTTCAAGAGAGAGTGAGAAAGTTCCAACACACTATCGGCGATACAAATCAAGCGGTGTAGGTTCACTCGTGCTAATCTAGCGTAAAAGAGTGCGAAGCAAAGGAAGAGAGAGAGAGAGAGAGAGAGCGAGTAACGAAAAATGAAAGAGAGGGAGCGAAAGAGAAGCGAAATTTATCGTTAAAAAGAAAAGGGGGCCATGGGTATAAATCTCGGGTATTATAATGGGATCTGTCTATTATTAAAGAATGAGTGATTTAAGGGAGGGGTGGAGTCGGGACCCGTGCGCGCACTTTCGTCTTTCGTCCGTCCAAGTGGGTGGGGTACATGCGCGCACTGTTCAACTCTCTGCGCTCGACGATCGTCAATTTGATCGGCAATCCGACCGAGCTGCATTCGTTACTCTGCGGAAATTCGCGAACTGCCACTGCGTATATAGGTAAACACTGCTATTTCATTCGCTGAGTCACGATTGTGGAGACATTATACATTGTTTTGTTTGCGTTATTTTATCGAATGAATATTTTATACTAATTAAATTAAATCATAGTTGCAAACTGTACTATTTCACTTTGTTATAAAATCAGACTTTATTGTAGATAAAAGCACTGAATCACGAAATCAAAACTGTACCCATTCAAATTCTTTTCCAACGTCTTATTAGACTGCGTCACTCATACGATCATCACTGAACATCATACATCTCCACCTCTCAGCTCTCCATCGAGTTGAACCTATAGCCGCATTCTTATAACCTACCCCCTTGCGCGCAACCCCTCAGCGTCGATCCTTCTGGCGCGACGCGATTTTCCAGCTCCTCGTCGTCGCGGTGGCGGTCTGGATAGCACACGGGGATATTTACGACTGACCGACTCATTGCCGCGCTCGCGGCGAGTTGAGCGAATGCTTGCTACAAATCACGTGGCAGTAGCTGCAGCAGCAGCAGCAGCAGAAGCATTATAGCAGCGAGAAAGCTACCGGCCTTTCTCCAGCCCGGAGCAGTAGTGGCCCACTGGAAACGCCTGGGATTTTTCTCTGCCGGGGATAACTTTGACTTATTGGTGACAGCATGGGAGAGCAGCCAGTCAAAAAGAATGTCGGGGAGAGAAGGCAGTGCCCGGCTACTGAGAGAGAGAGAGATATAGGTAAGAGACTACAGTGTATAGAGAGTGAGTATACGAGTATAGTCTTTGTGTTGTATGGAGCGCTGTTTTTATGGGGAGACTACTGACAAAATTTAAGGGAAATACTGAACAACGGAGACTGTACTGCTGCCGCGCGGTCGACGGTAGAGGCACGCGCTGTGTAGTATTTCTTTTCTTTTTTTTTTTTGGAAAATTGAGTTTTTTCATACGACGATGACGCGTGACAAAAAAATTTTTATCATATACTTTGAAATTAAATATTTACTGACTTTATAAGTCGAATTTATGATACTTTTTTTCGATGAGCGAACTTTATTGTCACTTTTTGGTTGTTCCTTTGTTTTCTTTGACTTGATAGAAGTATATTAGTAAAAAATGCATGGATCGATGAATTATAACTTATTGCTCTGGAGCATTCCATTACATATTACATTATAAACTCAGTTTTCTCAAGAAAATCGAATATAACTCTGCACAGCGCATAAGCAGTTACAGCATGAGCTTCTAAAGCAGCAATCCCGATGAGATGGTTCTGACGTATGTTGCACACCTCTATATGTACATTCTACATGCAGATTCTGACGAGGGAAACGAAAAAGCGCCTGTGCGCCATCTGTCTCCGTTAGTCCAAAACTATAATATCAGAGAGTCTGAAAATCGAAGTGGTGGGAGGAAGGCCAGTCCAAAGCTGTTTCACGTTATTACTATACTCGATCTCGGCTCTACCAAAACCGATTCAGTATGATCGTACACTGCTATATACACTTTTTCTCCATGCAGGTACTTACCGTGAAAAAAAAGTCAAGGCGGCGTGCACTTGGAACGTCAGCTGCTGGTCCATAAATAACGTCAAGCGCGTTTGACGTACGACCGGCAAATCAGCTTTTGATTTTTCACGCGCTCACATTGCTCTGCACCGGTACTATATACACTATACACAAAGCCGACGGTCCGATGATCAAATTTCCAAATGCTCAGAGATTCTCGCGAGCGAGAGGCGCGGAGAATCATTTCCAATGGGGATGATGAGTTACTACCCGATCGCTCTCATCTCACTCTTTTTATGTCTACCTCAAGCGTTGTCTCTTTCCATTGTGTCTACCATTGCTCTCGATAGATTTCACGTCCGCTCACCGTTCGGATCTTTATTTATCGGTCATGCTTCGAATAGGTCTTTCTTGAATTTTCACGCCAAGCTCGAACTTTAATTTCGTGTATCGTATATATACGAGAGGTGATGAATGGCTTCGCGGCTACTCGTATATATAAGTATTATAAAGATCCTCCAGCGAATATTTATTCAAAGCTATTCGTGACCCAGAAAAAAAAAAGCACAGCCCAACCGTATTATTTACGACGGCGCCGAATAATCAGCAGGGCAAGCTTATCGCTAAGCAAAAATGTGCGTCTGACGTTCAAGCAGCACGCATTAAGTGCAGTTCCCTACATACATCACACGGAGCTCTGCATGATCGTAATTAACGCACGGATCGAAGAAGCAGCAGCGGCGAATTAAAGCAGCCGCCGAAAATTCCGTGAAATTAATTATCACCGCGTTATTTATCCCCCCTGTAGTCATCAGTGGTCCGTCCCTCTCTCTCTCTCTCTTGGATCCTGTGCAAGTTATCGAGATCTCAGGCCCCGCATTAAGGTGGCGGCTGGAGTAGCAAGAGCGAGATCGAGCGAGGAAGAGCGTATACAGCAAGGACCGGTTCGTCGCGATGTCGCTGTCGCATAAATCACGTTGGTATCTTCTACCGTAGCAGCAGCGGCCTCGCTCATCATGCCCGAGTTCTTGTCGCGCCTTAATAACGCTCGCGCATTCTCGCCGAAGTATACGCGGAGGAAGCCAAGTGAGAGAAAAGCACCCTCTCGAGCAGCTGAAGCTGGTCGCAAGCTTGAGATTCGACCTCGCTACAAATCCTGATTATACTCTGCAAGTGACGTTATACCTCTACTACACTGCTGCTGCTACTGCTAGCCGTTCGCATGGGAGAGAGCTTCGAGTCTGCTTTTTGTTTCCTACTGCCAGTGCAAGCAGTAGCGGAGCTTTTCTCGTTTCGACTGTGCAGCAGCTACGTCGAGACGTTTGTTCAATGGCTGCTACTGTTGGGGGGGTGATGGTGAACCACGCGTTCTCCAGAATGACGCATAGCCCGAGTGTTCTAATTTCTATCAGTGGCGTCGATTAATTTTTTTTTATCCGCGATTCCGCATTATTCACGGCTATTATTCAGACGATAGAATCGAGTCTCGCTCATGAAATAAAGAATATCGGTAAATTCACTCGGCGCGCGGGGGATAGAGAGTAATGCGAAGTATGACAGAAAAGTAAAGAGAAACACGCGACAATCTATTTTATTCGCTGCTCTTTTTTCTTCCCGGCATAATCGACTTTTCCTCGGTGTCCCCCGTCGTGTGCGTAACTTTGGTCTTGCGATGTATATAATACACACACTCTCCTCTCTCTTTCTCTGTGCTTCCCCTTCGTCGCTCTTTTTCTCTCTCTCTCTCTCACTTTGCCTCTCATCTTTGGCCCGACTGACAGCCTGGACCGCGTAAATCAATTTTCAATTACGGCTTTAGTACGGAGCAGGCGACGCGTGGAAAGAGAGAGGAGAGGCAAAGGAGAGTCTAGCCCCCCCCCCACCCCTAGACCCACACCCCTTGTACCGAGGTGTCACTGACATCACAGACGATCGTGTATACCTGTGCTTCTATTTTTTTTCAAACTGCCCTCTACCTTCGTTCGATCAACGTTTTTATTTATTTAATTTTTTTTTTTTTTTACAAAAAATTTATTTCGAGCGAGCGCGGTCTTGATAAATTTTGAGGACGCATACGTAATGACGCTAACTAGATACCGGGAAAAAAAGGGTTCGCGCGTGGAACGAGCGTAAAAAAGGCCAGCTCGCGGGATAAGAAAGACAAGAGATAGGGAAAAGGGTTGGAGAGAGAGAGAGAGAGAGAGAGAAAATGAGTGTATACACACATACACACATGCGTTGTATATAGCGCAGATAGAAAGAGAGCTCGGGGTTAAGTGCGAGGGCTGCTCGAAAGTGCGCACCAACACGGTGGTAGCCCCTTCCACGTCAGTGTGTACGTACGTACGTAGGTATTATTATACTTCGCCACAGTCATATTTATAAATCAGCGATATAGCACGAGCGTAGGACGAGCGGACGACGTGGAGGGATGGAATTTATAGCTTCGTTCTCTCTCTCTCTCTCTCTGGCTTTCTTCATTTTCCTCGCCTGCACGCGGAAGCAGAACCACCCCTTCTGAGATCTGTATATATGTATACACAGTATAGCTATAGCAGCACAGTCAGCGGGGGTGTCCGTCTCGCTCTACACAGCGCCGTGGCGCAACTTGAGTTCTCCCTCTCTCTCTCTCTCTCTCTCTCTTTCGCTCGCGTATGAGCTTAGGTCGACATTTTCCCTTCTCCTCTTTGGCAATAAATCTGCGAGTCTTTTGAGCCGCTGCCGGTCTACAGTATAGCGCTACTACTGGGCTTCTACTCTGCGGACGCTAGACTGGCGTGTGCCAGAGAAGGGAGAGAGACTTGATTTGTGGAGAAGGAGAGTCAGGAACTGATTCTCCAAAAATTTTTCGTTTGACGAGTGCAAGAAATATTTTTTTTCTCGATCCTTGTCTTCTTTTTTATTTTACTCTTCTCTTCACTTATGGCATATCCTCGTAAAATACAGATATATATATATATATATACACACACACACACACAGGCACAGGTACTCTGCGTCACGCGGTAACGTATATAATTAGCGGCATTGTACTCGGCAGCAGAGACAGATTTACGGTCCACGTCGTTGCCGTCGCGACTACTGCATGCATAAGCGCGTTAAATAAGTATTTATCCGACCCGTGGGGGATGACGGGATACGGACGGCCGCTCGTCGAATAACCACCACCCCTACGGCTGAGTTTCCACTCTCTCTCTCTATCTCTCTCCCTCTTTCGCTTTTTGGAAGCCCTGAGTACACAGCCCACTACATATACACTCACGGCGGGCTTTGACGCTCAGTTCAGTATTCCTGCGGATTATGCGCGCGAGAACTGTGCTTTACGAGCTTGAGGCGTGCACATATACTGCACGGCTTAAAAGAGTGATGAGTTCATTTACGCCCATGCGTACGAACCTGCGTCGAATTTGCCCGATATAGAGAGAAACGAGAAATTTACGATCGCGATGATTTTTCGAAAAAAATCGTCAATCGATCAAGCTAATTTTCGAAAGCGCGAAAATTCAAATGATATATTAATAAACCAGCAGTATATAGGAGAGGAACAAAAGGCTAATAATATATCGAGAGAACATCGTACGCACACATCATCAGACTCGCACTCAAACGCAGAGTCCGCTACTGGCTCATAACTCGCAGCAGAGCAGTACGCGTGCGGTAGGTATATATCAATCACCGAAAACGTACAGCAGTAGCAGCAGCAGCACCTTCTGAGAGCCGTCCAACGCAGAGGTAGGCTTTGTAGCGTCAGACTTGCGAGCGTAAAGTCAGTGCGCTGCGTCCATCGACGCCCGATCGGGTATGCCATTTATCACCGCGAGCTACTGCTGCTTTGGAGTCGCCTTACGGCCCACCTTTCTCAGAGCTACGACGGCCACACACAATGGCCACGTGTATAACGCTCGCTACTGGCTTTCTCTCTCTCTCTCTCTCTCTGGTGTCTCAAAGGAGCTCGTTTTTTCTTCGGTTGATTGTTTGCGCGGATCCTGAAATTTCGCATGTGTGTATGATACTTTTTTTTTTATTTCAAGGGGAGATGTCTGAAGGGAGACGATAAATCTCGGTGTTTTAATCGGTTGGAAAAATATGAGCTTGTGAGTGCAGGAGGTATTACGTGTGTCACTTATTATAACGCCGAGTAGGACGAGAGTTTACGTATATCGCGAGAAAGCTCTGTGGCCGCGATAAACGCGCGGGTAATGTTAATTTATCGTCAACAAATTTTATTATCGCTGAGTAATGGCCGGCTCTCTCTCTCTCTCGAGTTTAATTTATGGAGTTTGTGTGTTATACATACATACACATACATGGCGAAAATCTTTTACTGTATATTATAATACACACACACGATGAGGCTAAAATCGAGGCGTAATAATCAAATCGTCGATACAAGCGGTGTAAGAAAGAAGAGAAGCTTTTTGAAAGTACAAGCAGCGACAAATCATGCTTAAGCTCGGCCTTCCAGTCTGTGAGATAAAGATAAGAGAAATCGCGCGTGTAAGTCGAGCGCAGCAGCGTCAAGCTGCAGCACAGTAGCGCAGAGGGAAAACGCTGAGATGGAGCGGGTGTCCCGTCAACTTTCAAAAGGGGTTGACGGATGGTCGCCGCGGGACGAGAAGAAGACAGGCCCGGATCCATCATATTTTCTCTCCACCAGGGTCGCACACATATACACGCACATATATATATATATATATACATATACATTCATACTTTCTCTCCCCGGAGGACGTACTTTGGGATGCGGGAGAGCGTGATTCTTATTTTCTTATTTATCGCGAATTCGGGCTTTGTAATGTTGCGGAATATTCGCTATACTGTGTGCGTGTATGTGTGATCGAGCTATATATAGGGTATAAGGGTGGGGATGAGAGAAGCGCGCAGTGTCACGCTGGACTGATTGATAATACTCGGTAGCGGTAATGTGACTTTCCCCTGTTTGAACTACTATAAATCACGAGGCGTCGAGGATAATACTGAATTACGGATTGTTTCGGATCACGTTTAAGACCTTTATTGGTCAGCCGAAATTTAGCATTTTACGGCCGGCTGTATAAGTCGTCCTATAGTTGTTATTGTTGCGCAAGTTTATCTGTGAGCTATAAATTCCTCCAAGTGAGAATCAATAATTTGACCTTTTGAGTTCGATGAGGTGAATCTAGGACTTTTCTCGTTTTCAATACGTAGAACACGAAAGGTTAACAATTAGTTCGGTGCAACGGTGAAAAAGCACCGGCGGCGTATAGTTAATAACTCGCCGACGATTGCTGCGGGTCTGACACCGCAGCTGCTCGTAAGATAATTTCGCTTTTGCAAATCTCGGAAATATGTTAAAGCTCGCGCAGAGAGAGAGAGAGAGAGAGAGAGAGAGAGAGAGAGAGCGAGCTAGAACTCGTAAAAAAGATCATCCTTTATTAACTCATAATTTAGTCGCGGCAGTGGCGGCGCAAGCAGAAAACGAGGGAAAGAGAGAGAGAGGAGAGAGGGTGGTATAACGTACAAGCAGCATAGTAGCAGCAGTCCGCCTCTGTATTTCCACGTTCCAATTCCGCGGACTTCCATTTTCCCAAAGTCAATTATCGTATCGTATCCCCCCCCCCCCCCCCCCCCCCCCCCCCCCCCCCCCCCCCCCCCCCCCCCCCCCCCCCCCCCCNGCGATTTACAGCAAGCTCGCGCGAGCGCGCTTGCACTCGGCGAAAGAGAGTCGTTTTGGAATATATCCGGAAGCAGCTCCATTCGACGTCAACTTGCGATTCCGGATCGACGTCATAATTTCGAGGGGCTATACTGTGTAACACAGCAGCGGCAGAAGTCGGGAGTGAGAGAGAGAGAGAGAGAGAGAAGAAAATGGTTAGAGAAAGCGAGAGCAGACGACGAAACGGAGAGAGAGGAAGCTATTGCAGTGGAGAAATAATGAAATGGCAGAGACGCAGTAATATAGAAATATAACGATAAGGAAGGAGAGAGAGAACGGGAGACAGCGGAGAGTGGACGACTGACTTTGGTATGTGACTGTCTGTGTGTGGATTGTGGCTGGCGTATAGGCAAGATGTAATTAAGGAATTAAAACAGGGTGGGGATGTTTACTGCGCGAATTAAAGTTTGGTGAAGAAGATGAAATTATACAGGCAGTTTCCTGCTCTAAAAAAGACATGTTTATCATTCAGTTTGTCCTCTGATTGGATGTTTGTTTTACCGCGCAATGTCTGTGTATTATGTTTAAATTCCTAATATCAAACAGTAAAAATTGAGAAACTATGATAAAAATTAAAAGTGTATTTTGTTATGTTATCGCAGGGATATCGACCTTTTTTCAATCAAAAAATTTGAAGCTTACTCATCAACCACTTTTTTTCCCTATATAAAAAAGTCATGACCGGATGAAGTGAAGCCAAGAATGCGTCAATATGATTGGCTCGTGTAGTGCGCATGCGTCAAAAGTATCGTTAGAATTTTTTGATTTGTTTTTGATTTCTAAAATTGATCCTAATACAAAGAATGTAATATATTACTATAATACATATCAATAATTATTAGTTGTGTATTTATAATATTCTATTGTAAATATTATCATTGTTACAAAAAGTGACATGATGTGAACGTTGACACGAACTGAGTTGAGACATAACCTTAAAATTTTAAAAGGTAGTTGGTGACGAAACCGCGGCAATTTTGAAATTTACATGAGCGCGAAATGAATCAATCATATATTGTAAAGTTTGATATATTTCCGTAATAGAAAACAAATATTAAAAATATCAATCAAGCATTTATATTTCATTTAATAAGTTAATGAATTAATATTCTACTACAGTGCGCGCAGCGCACTGCGCCAAAAGTCTAGTATATTAAAAATACTGCTGCGAGTCTAAATTAAACTTAATTCTATAATGTACATACGAACGTGTCAAGGTGGTCAAAGCAAAGCAGTTTTGGACTGACCCTTTCGCGAGCCCTTTCGTCACCTCCATGTCTTCGGCAGGTGAAAACAGATGGCGCAAAGGCACTTTTCCATTTCACCCTTAATAATATTCACGATTAAGTTACTCAATGAACCAGAATGCAAGTTGTGATTGTATTGTGTTCACTGATAAGTAATCCCTATTGACCCTATTTCATATATTGATATCCACTTTATATGTATCGCGGATTTTTAATTATCAACTTCAACCGCTATTTGAATTTAATACTTCGACTTCTTCAAAGTAATTTCAATCTATAATCTCGTTCACGACGTTATTGCAAGTGATTTTTATTACCCAGATCGCTTATACGCGTAAACACTCGATTAACATTACATCTACTCAGGAAACGCACTTTCACAAGTGTAAATGAAACAGTCACTGATCTTGAAAGGCCAAATTAAAGTCCCTCCATTGAAGATTTAGTCGAAAAAATCAACCGATTCAAAGTGGCCTTCAGCAGCCATAATTGACGCCGATTATATCTCATACAACTTACAACAAACGACGACGGAAGTGATAAAAACCGCGGACAAACCTCATTGTCGGGTATATAGTCTCTTGGGCGTTGATCCATTGGATATCGATCCTAGCGAGCGGCGACATCAAGGGCATATTCTGCATCGACTTCTCTCTCTCTCTCTCTCTCTCTCTCTCTCTCTCGTCTAATTCACGCAGAGTCGGCAAGTCATCGTCGTCATCGAGAAGAATCGAGGCGGAAGATGCGTGCGCTGATAATAGAGAGGAAAAAGAAAAGGGAGCGCTCATTTGACTGACGCTAATCAATATACGTTTCATCTCACGAGAACAATCGGTTGGCCTCGTCGATACAATTTCTTCCGTGTCGCTTTGATGGACAAACAATCAGTTGGTCAGGCTATTTCATCTCGTGTTATATACATCAGAGGCTTCATTAATCATGATTATTCGGGGGGCACGTTCTATTGTGTACAAATATTTTTACAGACGGTATCGCTATATGTTGTATTATTCTACAACGTATATATTCGTCGAGTAATGAAGCCTGGTTTTAAATCCTCGAAATCAAGCTCAGTATTTCCGCATCCATCATACGTGTACACCCAAAAATGCATCCGCATTCCGTCACGATACATCACGAGTTTGCAGCAAAGCTGACATTTACAGGCATCTCGCGGAACGCGACATAATAAAGACTCCGCCTTTGTCGCTTTGAGACCGGTATATATGCCTCGCAAACATCACCGACACCGGAAAAAATAAGCTCCTCTCGCTCGCTCGGCTAAAAGGCAGAAAAGATGACTGACAGCGCAGGCAAGAACGCAAGGCAAAGGCAGTCACGCATCGGTCGACTCTCTCTCTCTACTCTGTCACGAAGCGAGACGATGACGCGACAAGTATATTCGCGGAGTATATTGTCATCTCTTTTTTTCCAGAGCCGCTTGTTCATTTCTGCGATACGAATTCACCCGCGTCTAATGTACCTCATTCGTGCGCTCGACATCGGGACGAACAGAGATCGAGAGAAGGTCTCAAGCGCCAATCGTCGAGAGGTATAATGGTGGGATTTATAATAGCTGAAGAAATCATTGCCATCATTTAATCGACGTGGATTTTTAAGCGTCCAAGGCTATTGTATGTTATGTTGTAAAAACCGTCTAAAGTAGCTATAGTAGTATACAAATAATTACGTGAAACTGTTAAAGCAAATTTGTGCTACATGTAAAGTTAATAACCTGCAGTCGACAAAAATGAAATAAAATTCACGTAATCAAAAGTAAAGCGAATAAACGATACAGTCGTTTCGTAAATGATATTAATAATAAACTGCTGCACACGCATCGAATTATATATAATAAACATTATACGGTGCTTTTGCGCGAGCGGAAGGTTAAAACATTGCAAAATGTATATATATACGTCGCGTTATCAAGCTTTACGCGACATAAATTACACGTGAACTCGCTTCGATATCAAAGATCGATTGTCATTCAAAAATACGAAAAATAAGATGAGATAAAAGGTCCAGTCGACCGCGGGTGTATCGAACGTCACTGCTCTCGATTATTAAATTTTATGCCCGGCACTAACTTTTAATTAGTTAATAAAAATGATTATATCAGATACGCGCTCGTGCAAGCGGTCCTCAATAATTTAAGAGCGTTCGGGGAGGTAACAACATCCCTCCCACATGCTTTTTGACCAGAGGCTTTTATAGTTTTCACGGGATTTAACGAAAGTAGTTTGGATTTATGCGAAGCCGCAAAATTTGACATTCTCATACCCCTCTAGCCTCACTCTCCCAGCGTATATTATACGCAGGGCGCACCGCGTGCGCGTTACAACTCGCTCCTCTTGCACCCCCTCGTTCGCTTATTTATCGCACGGAAATTTCGCTGATTAGTATCGTGCGGACTGCGCTAATGCGTTGTCTCGTAATTCATCGATTTTAACGACACGCGAGAGCTCCTGACGCTCCATTGAATTTCACGCCGTTCTCGTATGCGTGTGTCTGTCCTGTGTGTTTGTGTGTCTGGACAATGCAGCAGTGGCCGGAAAAAGGGCAAAAGTCATATTTTATACACAGTGAGGTCGAAGCGCGTGGAATAAAAATCAATTTAAATCGTAAATAATGGCGCTTCATTGATTATACGCCCGAAATTTCAATTTTAAGTGTGTAAGTAACAATAATAAGTTTAATTTGACCGATATGAATTATTGCACGGAATATCGAGCGAGTATTGTGTATTACGCCACGCGAGCAAGTTATACTTTTGACAGTCGTACAAAGTATACCGTTTGCAGTTTATTATATACAGATCGCTTTTTATCGTTTGCCAGATACTATTGCAAAAAATCACTGCGTGTCCGATCAATTCGAATTGTTTACCCAAATATTAGGTCAAAACAAAAACGCGTCAAAAAGCTTACACACTGCTGTCAAAGCGTAAAATTCCGTGACGAAAAACGAAAGCACAGAGATAGAGAGAGAGTTACAACAACAAGTGCGCGCGAGATTCGGGAGTAAAAAGCAGACGAAAGGGCGAGCGCGAAAAAAATCAAGCGACACCACGCGGGAAAGAGGCGAACACGGGGAGAGAGAGAAAGAGAGAGGACGAACGACGGGGGTACAAGGGGTGGCTTTTTCCGGCGAGCGAACTAATAGACTCCCGGACTTCTCTCTCTCTCTCTCTCGCTTGCTTTCAATCCCTCTCGCGCTATACTCTCTTTTTCTGCCGGGGCTCGATCTCGCTATGTGTGTGTGTGTGTGCGCGCGCGCGGGCAAATAAAAGTTTGCCGGCGCGCGGCAACACCTGTTGAACCGTTGCTGCTGCTACTGGGCCGAGTATATAGCGAGTGCGAAAAAAAGCCCGAGAGCTAGAATCGGCAATTAACGTATGAGACCTGTCTATCAAAATGCTGCTGCACTGTACGCAGTTCGTCGGAGATTTACGAGACGGAATGGATGGACGACGGTGAAAAAACTCGCTGTGTGATAACCAGCGTATAGGCGAAAACTTTTTTTTTTTTTGCCGAGCGAGCTGCCGATTTATCTCTGGGTGATCGGATGTCGATTTCATCCACTCTTTGTCACGCTGCGAGTGTAATGATATTCCTTACGGTGATTGATGTCCGTTTGAATCAATCGTACCTCGATTGATTCGAAAAAAATACACTACTCCATATAAAACTCTCCCGGATTGTATTTTAAGCCAGATCGACGCTCGTCGTTCTCGAAAATCAGTGGTGGCCTTGGCGCATAAAAAAGCTTCGGGCCAACGCGTGACGCAGCTACGGCTTTTTTTCCATTGACTGGCCGCCACTGCTATATATGCTACACAGGCGTGCGCTTATCGTATCTCTCGCCGGCGATTATCGCTGGAAATTGCGCCCTCGGCGCATCGGAAATTACGATGAAAGGGATAAATAGGCGGGCATTAGCGCCCGTTCGTGTACTTGCTGGAGGGGAGAACTGGCTGCCCCTGGTATTATACGGTGGTCGGATAGTGCTGCGGTGGCGCGATGTTACGATCTTCATTCGTTGGATTTTTAATTGTTTGAAAAGCGCGCTTTTTACTCGTTGAAATATTGATCTCGAAGCCTTTTATCGTTACTATTAATTCGGTGTTCGGGACTGTCGCTAACCGGATTGTATCGTAATTACAGACTTTTGGATACAAGCACCGATAAAAAGATCCATCGTTTGCATATAACGGCTGGTCTTATTCGGTCAAGGAAAAAAAATCAATCATTAAAAGCCACCGGGAGCAACAATCGTAAAATAAATCCAATCTCGTAAACAAGGCACACGTTGGCGATGAAATTTTACGAAGAAACTTGCAACGCCACAGCAGCTCATTACACATTATATAAGCGGAGGGTGTGCAAGCGGCGAATAAGCCATAAAAAATAATTACAACGACGCGCTGTATTTATACCCGTCGAATCAGCCTGTAAATATACCCACACGTGTGTGCACGCATAGGAAGCTATATACGCGCGAGAGGCAGATTAAAGCGATATATAACCGCTACTACTCGCTCATGCGAGCGCGCGCGTGACGTATTTCCTGGCGCGGGGTGAATCTCTCGCGAGAGACGCGCCGATCACGCGCCGGAGGGCCATCCGTCAAGCCTTTTGGGGCAGCGTCCGTCAGTCATGCGTGTGCGTCCCGCTATACCGTCAGCCGTCAATCAGAGATACGCGCGTCGACTGAATCCGCGATCGCTGCATATATATATATGTATATACCTGTGCAAGCACTCGAGTGAACTGCAGCTAGTTCTCTCTCTCTCGCTCTGTCCGGCGTTTGCCCGTTTTGTCGCGGTGATAGCGTACCTGTATCTCGCGACTGACGCCTGTGTGCAAACGCGGGGATATATCAATTAATCGAGTGCGTTATTCGCTTTTTGGATATAGGTTTTCTCCTTTCTCGTATATATAAGCGAGTAAAAAGAAGAGTCGTCTCTCTCTACGAACATAAGGAGCGACCCATTGGCCTAAAAGCTGGTATATACGCGAGAATAACTGTCGGACGCTGCTGTATCTCGTAAATTTCTATCGTGACTTCTCGATCTCTTCGAGCAGTGCACAGCAGTTCCTTTTGGCGCGACGCTCGTTTGTGCAGCAGCAGCGGCAGTCGAGAAGGACGTCTGAAAGAAATACGTGCGTACGCTTGATCGAGTGCAAGGACGAGAGGAATTAAGTGCGCCCCGAACTTGGGTTGAGTCCGTTGTTATGTACGTCGATGGATAGAGTACAGTGGAGTGAGAATAAGAGCAGAGACGGGGTTCGATGCTGCTGTTTCTGCTGATAAAATTGCGAAACAGACGAGCTTACCTTTTATAGTTGGAGATATGGAAGAGGGAGTGTGTTACTAACTTTTGTTTTTTTTTGAAAATTTCAACTTTCTGATGGATATACAATATTGTGTTTATGTGAGTAGACGTACAGCTTTGTAAGTAGACGAAAAAAGCTCGCGTAAGCGCGAAAAAGACGATTTATTCGCATTTCGAGATTTTTCCTTCTCCGTCTTGAAAAATCCACTTTCCCGCTTTTCTCGATTCTGTCTCCTTGAGCTTTCTTAGCTCTTCTTTATACCTTCTTTATTTTTTGGTAAAACACTATAATGGCTAAACTACATTTCAGTGTAACAAAACCCCAGATCACAGTCAACTGGCAATCAAACGCATCTGTGAAATACAGAAGAAAAAGAGGAACAAAGTGACGCGGCCCCGAAAGCTCACTCTGAAACAAAAGCGATAAATAAAAGTCCATACGGAGAGATTTATCCGAAACTATACCATCCCCTAATTCCCAACGTCGAGCAACTGCCAGAGCCCGTGGACTCATCGGCTGCCTGCTTGCACGGCGGCGCATCTCTCCACAACTTTCCCCGTAGATTTCACCATTTTTTCTCGTCTCTCTCTCTCTTTCTCTTCTCTTCTCCTCTGACGAGCAACGGCGGCGGCGGCGGCGGCACAGCCCTTAACTGGCTCACAGGGGAGAGAAAATAGAGAAGAGCAGTGTGCAGAAGGGAAGAGGGGAGGGAAGGGAGGGTATGTTTATTGCTGGAAGCTATCTCCGGGCCGTGAGCACAGCGCCGTCGCGTCACACGGAGTCATTTTCATAATTCGGCCGTTCGTATTCGCCGCTGCCGCGCGGCCTGAATCGAACAACAGCAGCCGCCCTCTCCACCCCTGCTTTTCTCGCTCATCCAACTGCGCGCGCGGAGCTTTTCTTGCTCGCTCTCTCTCTCTCTCTCTTGCGCGCGCGCTTTATCTCCTTCTCGTCTCTTTCCCGTCGTTGCGCGTTTCTTGCATCGTTTTCTCTTAACGATCTTTCTCCTACGCGAGCTTGCGTCCCTCTCTCTCTCTCTCTCTCTCGTTTGCTTTGCCGACTCTTCTTCTTCTTCTTCTTCTTCCTTTTTTATTTTACCGCGAGAGAGCTTGCAGATTCCAGAATGCCTCGCTCTAGCTTTTCTTCTGTATATTCCAACTTTGCGCACAACTTTCGCTATACTTCTAAATTCTCTCGTCTTTTTTTTTCTTCTATATACTCATAGCTATCGATTTTCAACATATTTCCCGCTTAGATAGACAAAATTCTGAAAGAAAAATAAGTTATACATCGACGTGCATGACAAATGAAAAACGAACTAATAAGATCACGCACATACGATCGTTTTAACGAGTTTTCGCGCAAAAGAAACAATGGACCGAGTGCGTCGAATGAAAAGAGAAACTCTCAAAACATGGCGTCAGCGTCCTCGGGCTTGATCTATCGGCAGCTGTCAGCAGATCGATACCGGCCAATCAAGCGACGGCAATTCTTGTGTGCAGCTCTCCTTCCCTCCTTACATTTTTTTTTCTTTCTCCGTATACCTTCGTTTCTCTCTCTCTCTCACACTGCCTCTGTTCCTACCTGAAACGATTCTTGTTTTGTCCGTGTCTCGTCGTGCGAGTATACTTCGAGTCTCGATGGCAGTTCGACGCATTATCAGCGACGTACGTGCCTCTTTATTTCACGTGAGCACCTCGATAAATCTTCAACGCGCGTGCCACGCTTGAATTTGCATACAAAAATGTCGCTCGAGCTTTTTTTCTTCATTTATAAATTACAACAAACGTACTAAATGTATAGATGCGCTTCGCGCGCAGTTATATAGCATGAGTGGCCAAAGCAGCAGGCTAAATAAGGCAGTTTTAGCATTTGTAACAGACCGCTATATCTAGATTCGACGTGCATATTGTTATAAGAGGAAAGTAAAAGCGCATATGCGCCACCTATGTTTACCTGCCAAAGACATGGAGTGTTTGGGCGGGTATGACGAAAGGGATAGTCCAAGTCCAAAACTGCTTCGTTTTGGTAATATTGATATCGCTCTAGCGGCCAACACGTACATTTATTTATTTATTTATTTAGAACCATTTTACAATGCCTTTGAAACAGGCATCCTATATAGAGGTAAATAAAATTACCTGTACATAGGAAATGGTATAAAAATAAGATATAAACTTAATAGATAAACTTAAAAACTAAAAGCTAAAAACTAAAAACATATATGTATACATTAACAAAGTTTAATTTAGACTAGCAAATAGCGTTTTTAAAATAAAAATGTTTGGTGTATAAATGTAAGCTTCAATTAAAAAAGTTGAGAACAGTCAATCAGTAGGACGAATAGAATAATTACCATATCTTTTTTAGAGTATAGGATAGGATACACACAGCAAAACGGGAGAAAGCGACTCAAGACGGAACAGCTTCAGCTCGCGCTTAAACGCCGCGAGGAGTAAACCACGCGCGGCTCTCTCAAGTATACACACACACAGCCAAGAGAGAAAGAGGACGCGTCCCCTTACTACCAGAGGGAAAAACAGAGGGAGTGAGATGCTTCCAGTAGCGTACACCGGCAGAGAGACGCTATATTAACCCTAATGGCTCGCGAGGATATAAAGCACATCCCGCGCATACACTAACTCGTTATTATTGCCGCATAAATAACGCGATAATCCCGTGCGCTTACGCCGCGCCGATGGAAGGGACGAAAAGGGCTGTGCACTTATACCGTTATACGCTTCTCTTCTCCGACTCGTCATACACTCGTGTGCTCTTTAACTCCGCGAAATCGTCGAGAAAACGTCACATTCTCACGCGAGTGTGCTAATATACACTCGCAGGGATGATACGTCACGCAACTCACGCAGCGGACGTAAAACTTTAGGATTCAGTGCGAGTATAGTTCGATTCGTCACGAGGATATGCTCTGAAGTGATGTGATGAGGAAAGCTCGTTTGATGTGTATTAAAATGAGACGATTGAGCTTTATCTAACTCGAATAAAAACTAACGGCTACTCCGAGGAAGCTATATACGCTGCGATAGTCCCCGAGCACGTTTATAACGATCTCCATACACATCGTCTTCCGATTCTCTCTCTCTCTCTCGAAACTTCCACGGCGCGATCTTAATTCAGTAATAAAGTCCGGGACGCGCGATGAAAGTAACATGAGAAAGCGGGTGTGGACCAACGCAGTTATATATCGATCGAAAGAGATCTCAGATTCGACGCGAAAGAAAATTCACGATATGAAAAAAATGGCCGTTTTCATGTAGAGCCCAGTGTCTGTGTGTCTCGACACTTTGTTGATATCGACAAGAGAGGGGTGAGATCGTACCGCGTGTGTCTCTGCGTATAGGTGTATATACACATCCACAAGCTAGTAGAGAGCTCTCAGGGCTGTACTATACTGGCAGGCGGCAGGGGCGCGTCAATAAGCGTCCATCAAGCGTAATGGCAGTGAGCGCCACCTCGGATGCATTTAGATGGCTGTTTAGCCCTGGTTGTCTCGCTGCGGCCTGATACCTTGTCTTCCGCAACCCCCACCCTTACGATCTCGTTCTCTATCCTTGCCTTTCCGCCCACCGCCACCCTCTATATACGTGTTGCCTCTCTCTCTGTGTGTGTGTGTGTGATGCTACAGTTCCCTGACACACGTCGCCTAGCACCTCTCCAGACGTGTGCCTGATGCGTCTTTCACTTGGTTTCTCTATCACGTGCGTTTCGCACACCTGTGTGTATATGGGCATGTTTGCGGGTAAATCGTTGATTATATCTGTACGAGAGTCTTCTGGCTATTTGCGCTTTTCGTTTAACCGTTATCGATTAAACGAGCTGGACTAATATGGCCAATGGCGGTTCTGTAATTAGACAGTTTGGTAAGTCATCGGCCGTTTTTCTTCCTCGGCTTTCGGCGATATCGTTGCTTTTTATTCCCTCTCGAAGAGTCTTCTCCTCTCGGTAGTCGTTCTGGGATTTTTTGGAAAGACCGCTGACCTGTATAAATTATCTCGTGAAGAGCGTCCCTATCGCTAACGAGAGCAACGCGAAGAGGATATACTCTGAGCGCTTCGAATACATAAAGAATATTTTGGTTTGTGATACCTGCATGCGTATGCAAACTAGTAATATAGTGTACTGTATAAAATATTTAAAACAATCAATCATTCACATTAGCGGTGCTCACATTACCAGTAGCTTGCTTGATAGTCTGTTCCATACCCGACACCGCTTACAGTCCTCTAGTCTCTCTCAGGTGGCGATAGGTGGCGCATATAAGCACTTTTCCAAACCCTCTTCACAATTTGCGCACAAAATGCATATATACCTATAGCAATGAGCAACCGCTGTATCAAAAGTGCCTTAATGGTAGGCCTGATGCTCTTGTGCCGTTCATACTATAACTGCTTATGATAAAATCGATTACAAATTGCTTCGATTGTTAATTCACATCGAATTTATGCCTTCTTTCATTTCTAGAACGAAGATACATGTTTTCAAAACATGTTAAACACGTGTGCCAAAAAAATGTGTGTTTCATGATATGCGAAAATGGTTATTGCAATACTCAATTCTCAATTTTTTTATCGACCAGTGCTTATGACCACATGGTCGTCAAAGCGTCCAACGTCGGCTGTTCCAATCAATAACGTCAACTTTTTGTTTTTTTTTTCCTGGTCTATACTCTCTTAAATCACAACCGGAGCTAAGCCGCAGTACGCGGAGGTGCATCATACGGCCAGACAGCGCTAGCCGGTGTAAAACATTGTACGCGTGGCCGGTGCCTATACCTCAGATCGCGCTTCGGTATCGACGTGATTGGTGTGTCTCTCTCTCTCTCTCTCTCTCGCTCTGCGACCACAAAGAAAAGGGAGTCGCGAAAAATATTATACGTAAAAGGGGAGAGAGAGCGAGAGAATAACCGGCAAAATGGCAGTGGATCGGATTAAGGGCGTTATTAACGGACACGAGGCGAGCTTCTCGTTTTCTACTCTTTGTCCGCTGGAATATGCCGAATGCAGAAATATACACCGGCGCGAAAGCGAGCGCCTAAATAAAATGAGCGTTTTACGATATACGCCAAGAGCATGTTATAGATAAATGCTTCGCGGTGCGAGAGAGTCGATCGAAAGGAAATCGCTTTTCTTTCTCGCTTGCATTATTTTCATTTATATGCTTTTATATTGACGATCACTTCTGGACATATTATTATAAAAAAAAATATTACAAAGCTTCCTCTAGGAGGAAGCAAAAATCGCTGTCCGTTGATTGACATATGTAAAAGAATTCAAAATTTAACTACTGATTATACAAAGCTTCTTTAAAAGCAATCAGTATAGCCAAAAATTCATCGCATTCTCCAAACCATTTATTCGCGTAGACCATCAAATATAGCTTCTATATCCCTAGACTCTCACTTAAACTTTTTTCCCCTTAGCAAAATACTCGCATATTCGCACGGATAGTCACAAACCGGACGCGAGGTCCCGTCGATTCGATCGCACTCGCGCGCACCTAATGGTAATGATGCCTCGCGATCGCTGGACCTAATGGCATTTACATTTACTAGAAATCAATGGGACGAGATGGGCAATGCGAGCTGCAGCGAAAAACACAATTATAAATCAGCGCTATATACTCGCAGCAGCGCATACATACACACATACATACACGTTCGGTGTACAAGAAACGGAAAACGAGAGAGGGATAAGAGCCGGGTATAAATTAAACGGGAGCCAGAGAGGAAGAGAGTGACAAGTTGACTGGCTATGCAAATCTTAATATGCTGAACGTTTTGCGTGAGCTTGTATAGCCAGCCTCCTGGTTTTCTCGTTTTGCAAATACTTGGCTGTACATAAAGTGCATTGATTAGCGATGTTTCCCTAATTTACTCTCTCTCTCTCTCTCTCTCTCTCCGGTTGAATCCGAGAGCTTGTATCGTCGCTCCACGAGTTCTCTTATTCTGGCATTCATTAGCTCAACGAAGTTTGCCGGAATTCAGATTTATGGACGTTCGAGAGAGTCGATCTGAGAATGCGCGAGCGTGCTCGTTAAAAAATAGCTCACACTATACCTTGTGTATTATAGGTATAATTCGAACCAATCAAAATCTCGCGAGATTTTAATTATACAACCGCGCGTAAATCAATGAAAATAATCTTCGATCAGAGAGCGTACAAATGGTCATTTTTCGTATATCTTTGGTAGAGCAGAGATAAGAACCGATACGACGCGAGAGAGACTTAATGAAAAGGCTCGGGACAAGAAGCGCGGAATAAAAAGAGCATCTCTCGGCGTGTGTAGCCTCGCGCACACGAATGCGATCGTAATGTATGCCGGAGGGACGGTGGCCGCCCTGCTCGACGCCTTGGCTGCCACTAAACAATCCGATGGACGCTTCGATACTCTGGCTTAGCTATATGGGTTGAAATCGCACGGCCGAGTTTTTGCGTGTTGAGAGAGAGAGAGAGAGAGAGGACTGGATTATATGCGTGAATGTGGTTAATTAGTCAAGTCGCTGAGCATGCATGTGCGCGGATGAATAATTTAAAGCGCGGTGGCTCGCAAAATTCACCCGTTCCCTGGAAATTATATATATATAACAGATAATATTTGATTGAGTTTTTAAATGGCGGTTCAAGTTTTTTTTTTTAGCGATACATACTGCTTATACGAAAATAATAATTTCGTCGCGCCAGATCACCGTATGCGATTGGCAGTAAATTGCATCTGGTTTATAGATACTTAATGATTATTCATGAGTTTGAGTTGTGAAAATATCGAGTCTATTAAAAGTAAACGTTCAATTACGTTCTGACAAGACGATCGTTGATTAATTAGATATATATACGTGTCTTAACTTAATTCAAAGAATACAGAACAAAATTTTGAAAATTATTAATAAAAATCACTTTGCAGTGAACGATTTACCATTATCAATCAAGCAGTTATTCAAATTAGAGGCTGTTACATATCATTATAATAGTTTAAAAGAGCAATATAAAAATAGCTCTAGTATTACTAGGAATAAAAACCTACAAATACCAAAATCACTTAAATCAATTAGTCAAAAAGACAGCTATTATGCTGCAGTTAATGTCTTCAATATGCTGAACAATGATCTCAAAGTTTTAGATCTTAGTAAAGCTACAATAAGGAATAAATTAAAAATGTTCATAAGCGAGAAGGTACCCTAGACGAGTACAGTTTATTTCTTTTTGTTGATTTGGATGACTTTTAACTTTTAACTTTTGTAAAAATATTACGATCTATAAAATGTCATCGAACATGATTTGTTTTTTTTTAGTTTATAAGTTTAGTTTATAGGATAGTTTGTAAGTTTTTGTTTTGTAATCCACTCTATGTACAGGCAAGCTATGTCTTGCCTCTGTAGAATACCTTAATAGGTATATGTAAGTGGAAATAAATAAATAAATAAATATATATATAGTGCACCAACGAGGGCAACGCATGTAACACACTTAGTCATTTCGGCAAGAGACTGAGCACAAAAGTTTACATGCTCGTACGGGACTCGTATATAGTGAGCGAGAGAGGAAGATAGTGCATGGGCAGCGCGACGCTCCGAGAGAGTCCTGCAGGATGATACAACAAAGTTGCGGCCGCTGCTGCGCGCGATGATTTAGTCTCGTCCTTAATGGAGCTATAAATACTAGCTTTTCGATAGCGGAGGCTGAGGTCGCCGCCACCAGTTCTCTCTCTCTCTCTCTCTCTCTCTCTCTCTCTCTCTCTCTCTCTCTCTCTCTCTCGGCTACACAATATACTATCGTGTTTTAGGCTAGTGCGAATTACAAGCCTTTGGACCAGCCAAAGGATGGTATACTTGACCTGCGAGATTTTTCCAAAGGATCTGATGAATTTAAGTATTAAAATTTATACACAACAGATAAAAATGTGTTCGTCTCGGACGAAAATTTACGGCAGCAGTAGATCGGGTATAGTCGTGCCCCAGAACACAGCAGCGCGGCAGAGTCGAAACAAAAACAACAATCTATAAATCTCGAAGAATCTTATCTATTCCTTTCCCACGCGCGCTTCCTCCCTCCCAGCTCACCTGCACGTGTTGTATGTATATATAGAGGTATACAGTAGTATACCACAAACACATTCGTTCCCATGTATACACATATACACAGCATACCGCTAAGCTCTAATCAATCTGCAAATATTTTACTATGATAAATATGCGCGGTGGCAGTGGCGGCAACTCGATACTTTCCCCATTAAAAGTCGCGGCTTGGCTCAATATCGGCCACGTTAATCGTGAATTATTATTATTCATAGACAGCTAAAACGAAAGGCCGGCCCGTAAAACGCGTTTGTCACGGCAGAAACTGCGCGCTACTTTTCTCTCTCACTCACACACACACACACACTCTCTCTTCGTGTATATATATACGTATACAGTGAGGGAGAGAGAGAGCAAGGACATAAGCGCGCAACCCTCCGCGCGCGCGCGCGGGCAAACATTCGCACTTATCTCGAAGCCCGTAAATATTGCTCATAGAATATTACAGGGCCATAGATCTCGCGCGTCGGTGGCGTTCGCTGCCTGTGCTGCAGCCCCTTTTAACTTTTCTCGTCCGTCGTCCCTCTCTCTCTCTCTCTCTCTCTTCTTCTTCTCCTGACGTCGGCTTCTCGAGCCTTTATCGAATAAACGGCTCGCGTAATCATCATCCCCTTCTCGTGTCTTCGCTGTCTGCGTATTATCGTCGAGTTCCACGTGCGTGCCTTCTGTATACTTGTGTATATATAAATACAAGACAAGCTCGACGCGTTACGCGCGAATATCAGCCGTCATACTTTGCGCGTTGCAGATGTCCGACGATAAATATAAAGCTGTGGCTTGCGCGAACGTTTAGAGCGTTATTTACAAGCTGAAGCTGGTAAGCGTTGTAAATTATGAAATTGTCGCTATTAGTAACGGTACAGAAGGTATTAATGGCACGCAACACATACAGAACAATTCGAGAAGCAAAAAGTTACGCAGACGACTCTGTGGAAAAACGAGAGCTACGCTTATATATACAGTGGAGTAGTATACGTCTGCCGGTAAATCAAAGCTGTTTTCAACGCTGTGCCGAGTCGAGAGCACGCGTACAATGAGTGCCAGAAAGAGCGAATCCCGGAAAAGCCAAACAATCGAAGAAGCTCCGTGTACGTACGCGACAAAAGGAGAGAGAGAGAGAGAGAGTAAGAGCGTATACTCCAAGACACGAAAATATCTCAGGCGGGGGACAGAGTAGCTTTAATTGAAACGTGTACGCGCACGCTCTTCCCTGCGCGAACATTATAAACGTGGCGTTGCGGAGAGAGCCGTGCGGAATGAAATATCATTTCAGCGAATAAATTATTTCACCGGAAGCACAATTTTTGGCGTCTCGTCACTGCAGTTCACAGCGCCGGCAAAGTTAGAGCGTTAAGCAGGAGAGAAACGGAGAGAGAGAGAGAAGGTAGGGCCTATCGACTCTATTTAAATACACGTCAGTGGCTGGTGAATTATAGGACGGGCTGCGTGATTTGTGACGAGCTCACGCTGCCATTAATTACCACGCAGCATCTTTCCTCGCCCTTGCGTATAGTGCTTGCTGCGAGCTTGAAAGCACGACGACGACGTAGCATTCTCTCGCTCGCGATTTCTGCTCTTATACTCTCTTTTGGGGGGAGGAATTCGTAGATACGCAAACGGCTATCTGCAGCCTCGTTTCGTACTGCGTGTATAGATATAAGTTATTCCGAAGTTGAGGGATTTGCTTATATTGCTCGATTTTGATTATTCCTGGGTTTGTTATTCGCACTTGCCTGATTTCTTGTACACAACTCACCGCTCGTGAATCAGTGCTGTATGGAAATATATAAATAAATTATTGATTATCAGCTGTAAACTGCAAAACGAAAAATTCAAAGACATATTCCAGACCGCTTCGACTCGCAGCTTTAGCGCTTCTGGCGCTTTTACCCCGCCGTCAGTCTTTCTTCTTCCACCCCCGCAGCAGCAGACCGTATAGACATACACACACACACATACCGGCAGATTGGAAATCCGTCGCGGTGCATGATGGACCGGTGCGCGCGACCGACGCCGTGAGAAAGAGATATGAAGGAGGGACAGAGAGAAAGAGAGAGAGAGAGAGAGAGAGAGAAACGCACAGGAAAAGGTATACACAACCCTACCCTTTACCTCGGGCGACGCGCGGCCAACAGAGAGGCGTGAATGATGTGGAGGCGGAGGTGCACTGCATTCACTCGTAGACGTACACACATACACTGTCGGATTATCAGCGAGCCTGCGATAATTCGAGGGTGGAGTAACAACGAACGAACGAACGAACGAACGTCGGTGTATTTTCTTCTTTTCTTTTTTTCAAAGTCACATCTTCCGCGAGAGCAGATTCTAATCTTTGCGATCGACCTGACGGGAAATGGATTTTCATGTGTATAGGAAGTTATTCATTATGGCTGAGTTATGTGCTTTGTATATAGCTTTTGTTTGTATGGAAAAGTTTGTTATTCGTTGTGAAGTTTCACGCACTTTTGCTCCGAGAGCTTTTTAAAGGGTTGATAGTAGTTTTTTAATTTTCATCTACTTTCTCTTAAAAGCTCCTGTTTATCTAATAGATTAAAACTAATATCTCGGAGAGCTTTCAGTACTTGAATGAAAAGTTGATCAAATAATTTTTAATTTAAATTTAGAAAAGTACCTTTTGCAGATTAAAAACTATAATTCCAAAAGTCCAATTAATCATTCGTTCCGAATACATTATCCGATCGACTGACCGCTTCCTCATATCGAGAGAGTCAGATTAATTTCAAGTTCTTTCGATGGGAACCGTTACTTCTTATTATAATTTCATCAAATGGAAATATCTCACACAAGTCGATATAAATCATTCCCTTCTCGATTTTTCCGCTACACTAAAACTCGCGCAGGTACAGACAAACGAATCCCGCGTCTTCGAGAACGTATCAACCATATCGTGATTCTCCGATTCCGATCCTCCTCCCGTCTCTCTTCCTGCGCCCATAAGCATCGCGTCTAATTCGTTCCGCGCGTCAATATGAATAAAGACGATGTAACTGTCTTTCTCTCTCTCGTACGCACTGCTCACAGCATCGGCTAATCGTAGGCCAGTAATAAATATCAGCGCTGTAACGTACGCCCCTTGTCTCTATTTCTCGGCCATATACCTGTGTCTATAGTAAAAGCCTCTAGTGTATATACGTGTATCGCGAGATGGATCGGCTATTATACTGTATCTCGGTTGTTATTCGAGCGAAAATTAACTCGATTTTCACGTAGATACAGACGAGTGCGCGAACACGTAGAAGGAAATAAAAATAGAAAACGATCCGCTACATCCACACCGGAGTGATTTTCGATGAAAGTGTGATAAGTTATTGCTTTGCATAGTGTTAGGTATACACGCGCGGAACGAACCTTTTTCCTTGAATTATTTATTGTACGGTCGGATAGACTGGAAGGAAGCATGTGTGTATAGAGGGATCGTCGATAAATTCATGGAAAATCAACGGAATCGAAGATCCAAAAAGCTCTCGTGCTACGAAATTTTAAAACACGACGTATATATACAGCAGAGTAACACAGAACGCGCGCAAATCAAAGTCTCCATAGCAGAGCGCGCCAATAACTTTCTTTCCGCCTCCCATAGACAATAGGATCGCGAGTATATCTCGTGCACATAGGGCGGTCTGCAGAGGAGATAAGCCCGACACGCATCCATCCTGCGGCGCTCTGTAATTATCCGCGTCCAGGGGATCCAATGCTCTCTCTCTCTCTCTCCGGTGAGGGAGGTGTGCTCGGAAATCACATAAATTCTACCGCGGTGTAGTAGTCCACCCCGTGCGCGTACACCTATACATATATATATATGTGTGTGTGTATATATACGAGTATCGCGCGCGACCTCTTCGACTCGTCTTCAAAGCGCGCTCGGGCGAGAGAGGTCGAATCTGGTCGAATGATTAAAAGCGAGCCGTTTATTTCAATGCTTCTCGTGGTCGCTTTTTTCTCTGAGCATATACACACCGGCTGCGAATTGCGATCCTGTCTTTCTTTCTCGTTGTCGGTCGTTTCTTCGCTCTCTTTTTACTCTCACGATGATATTTATGGCCGGCTTCGATGATTTACGCTTTTTGTTTTGATTAACTCGTTGAGCTGTAATTAAGACTCGCCGTGTATAATGCTGTGTAACGAATTCACGATTTTGTCTAGCCATCCATCTTTATCGATTTATAATCGAGAAGCTTTCAATAATTAAAACAGCGCTGAATAATTAGCGACGAATATCCACAACAGCGTGCTGAACGTCTAATAATTTCTCATAGGACACGATGAGAAAAAATTCGCTGGCAGTATACGAGCGATAAGGTCTTTGGCGCGAGATTAACAGTTAGTTCCCAATCAAGGCAGAATTAAAGAACAGTTTAATCTGATGTTGTCGTATACGCGCGCGCGTCGTATAGAAAAGGGGGAAAAAGGTGAAGAGTAACTCTTTACGCGCAGCCATATACATCGCTCTGTAGGCATTCTAAGACAAATGAGATTGGCATCGGAGCTTTGGGCTTATCCTCGTTAGGGACTACTACTACTACTACATAGCACTACCCTCGTCTCCAACAAAAGCTAAAGGCGGGGAGAGCAAAAGGAGCGTTCTCGATCAACGATCAATCGTGAAACGGTCCGCGATTATTTCACGTCAGTTTAATTAGCACGCGGCGCCGGTGTACGCCCGATAAAACTCTCTCTCTCTCTCTCTCTCTCTCTCTCTCTCTCTCTCTCTTCCGAAGAGCAAAACGGGGAGGGAGAGACAGCAGCAGCAGCGGTGCCAGAGAGTAGCCTAGGCTCGAGCGAGCTATCTCACGGGAATCTGATTTATGGCGAGTGACCGGCACCGCGAGTGTGCAGATCGCGCGAGCGCAAGCGAGAGAGAGAGAGAGAACGTTAAGCTACCATTTCATGGATGTCTGTTTTCCACCGCGAAGTATGTAGTAGTAGTAGCGGTCACATGATCTCGTTCTCATCCTGGCGATCTGTCGGCCGAAAGAAGTTTCGATTTATTTGAGCGACCTGTATGCACACGTGTGTATATAATACGTATGCCTATATAGCCTGTCCGCTTCTAACACACTTCCTCTCTTCGAACTACTCGATTCGTAATTACGTGTTGGTAAATAAATTTGGAATTTTATATACGTGGCTCGATATATTTATTGGCAGACAACTTATTCGAAACGTAATTATTTAACGACTTGTAGAGATTTTCTTGATGAGAACTATGCGC
Source organism: Pteromalus puparum (assembly GCA_012977825.3). Lineage (NCBI taxonomy): Eukaryota > Metazoa > Arthropoda > Insecta > Hymenoptera > Pteromalidae > Pteromalus > Pteromalus puparum. The sequence continues at coordinate 3,620,650 of CM053171.1, read as the reverse complement.
GGTGAGTTCTCACACAGGGCTTTTAATTAGATAACAAAGTGAATATCGATCAAACTGATCGTGTCGTCTGACCAGTCTTGGTATGTATCTACTTGCAACTTGTATACCAGCTTTCGCATTTTTATCGGTATTTATAGTCACTGAAAGCTCGACGTTCGATCGAGGGCATCTCTTTAAATCGTCATGCTCATGAGAGCACATGGCAGTGCTTCACGTAATCGCATGCGTATATCTCGTATAAAGCATATACACGTGTCCGTATGCGTTTGAATCGTTTGCGCGTGCGCGAAACCGCGCGATTATTGCGTCGGTCTGCGTGCACGTTTTCGAGCAGTTTGAATTTTTAAACTTGAAATATATTTTAGTTGGATTTCTGACTTCATTTTTTGATAAATACTTCTTTGACATTTTTCGATTGAAGATTGAGTTTTTATTATACGTTCAAAGCGTGTAGCAATTACTGTCAAAAACTGTAATGAAGTTTGAGAAAAAAAAAAATTGATTTTTCGCTCTAAGAGATTTCAGGTGAACGCGTTTTCAATTGAAAAATAAAATCGGTTCAGAAATGTGAACATTTGAAAGTTCTAATTTATAGCTTGAAAATCCAGTATAGAGAATCTTGTACAGCATACATATATAGGTGTTTTCCTCTCCTCAATAAATTACGGTAGGAGTAATCAAGTTTTAATAACGAAGCCAGCGCTCGCATGATATGCGGTTGACATCTCTGCGAAGCCGCTGCCAAGATATATCTCAATGTATAGAATATTGATGAGACGATCAAATTGATGCGCGAGAAAGGAAGTGAGCTTTCATCTAATGCTAGGTCATAAGTAATAAGTGATAAATTAATCTTGATGGATTGCTGCTTTCTAATATTGAAAGTAGATTCGGTATTGCTTAAATAAAAGCGACATATTCACCGTCATAGCATGAGCGGCTGAAGTAGTAGGCCAAACAAGGCATTTTTAGCATTGGTGGAACACCACTATATCTAGAATCGGCACGCATATTGTTATGGAGAAAATAGAAAAGTGCCTATGCGCCACCTATTTTCATCTGCCAGAGACACGGGAGTTTAGATGGCGACCAAGCGACAAAAAGGCATGTCCAAAACTGCTTTGTTTTGATAACTGATATCGCTCTATTGATCCAGACTCTAGTGAAGTAATAAAAATATTTGATACATAATTAAATTTCAAATTTTGATTTAAACGATTTAACAAAATAACGAAATGCATTACTGATTATCATATTTTCTTCACAGAATCATTGCTATGCCTTTTTTTTTAGAGTAGGATAGGCTTCATAAGTAATGGATTAATGCTCATTACGGAGAAATGATCGAATTACCAAAAAGTATTATTTAAAAGTACAGAGGTACGTACACCACTTGAAACTGGTTCAAATTTATGTACTCTCAGCTCACAGCAAACATCTTATCGGTACATCTTGCAACAGTACGCGCCATCTATCGGACAGGTAAGAAAGCACGGGCTCCGGCAAAATCAATGTAGCATGAAAAGATCGCTATCCACTGCGATCTTTGCTGATTATGGAAAGGATAAGAGTCGTCATTTTATGAAGATAAAAAAATTTACGGTTAAAAATAAATACCATGTATTTTTCAGCATATTATTAAATTCACTATAAAAAATATTCTGTAACCAGCAACCGAAACTGGCTCTACGAGCAAGCATTTAAAAGTGACATAAAAATTTAAATTTAATAAACAAAATTAAAATTAAAAATCACCATTCCAGGTACATTTCCCGATCCAGCAAAACCACAAGTTTCCACATCCAAGGAAGATCCAAGATCCGAAGAGCAGCTAAGCAGCCACGTCACGCACGCTCACCCTCTGAGGCGCGAACGAGTGGTCCAATTAAAATTCGCAATTTGCACCGCGGACGCGATATTACGATATAATTATTCGGCTCTCGTTTCCACGCGCATTAAAGCCGAGGCACGAGCGAACCAGCAGACGTCTCGTTTCGGGGACTCGAGAGCAGTACCGCGCGTACAGCTGTAATTAAATGTCGCCTTTGCTGTAAGAGCGCGCGGGAAAAGCTTGCGCTACACAGAGCTTGCGCGTCGTTCTTCGCTTCTTGATGGCAGAAGCTTCAGCGTCGTTCTGAACTTTATTTTTACGTAATTGAAGTTTTTTCTTATGTTCAAAGTAATTGGTCATCGATTCGAAATCTTATTTTAAAATAAGAGCTTTCTTGTGTCGTATCAATAAACTTGATACAAAAAAGACGTTGGTATCGAAAGCTCTTTAGAAAAGTTAGATATGCACACAAGCCCTTATGAATTGAAACGCATTCGACGATCAGAGCGTTTGCTTATCGCAACAATGAAAACCGGAACGTATTATGTCCCTCCTTTATTCAAGCGTGCATTCCTGTATAGACGTAAAGGCTTGTTCAACGCAGAATATTCAGATGACAAAAAGATTACGGTTAAGAGGAAGGCAGACGCGTTTGGATGTAAAAGTCCTGATAGCTTTTCATCGTGCACGAGCTTATAGGTATACACGGGGAATCAAATTACACTAAACAGTGCTTTACTTCTCGATCTCGTTCGATCTCGATCGAAAAATAGCAAATGCGTATACTTAAGGGATAAGGTAATCTTCGTCGTCTTCCAGAAGATATCGTAGGGAAAATCTGAAAAGCGTATAATATGCGGAGAGAGGAATCGATGGTGAAGCTCTCGCCAAAGTTGGTTAGGAAAATAATTCAACAATTTCGTATCAACAAATAACATTCGTAAAGCGTATATTATACAACGGACATCCTAACAGCGGACAGGAAGAAGAAGTCGATAAACTATCGAATATATTAAAACGAGATGCTCAGGTCAAACCAGTATTCAGATAAAGTGTATCGACAGTCGCCGTAATCAAATTGCAAATGATAAGGCTGCGCAGAGCAGCAGCAGCTTCAATCGAGCGAGCTATACAGCCTGGCATAATTCTCTTGACTGTATCAAAGAAGAAATCTAAACAGTTCGAGAAGGAACGGTTTAAAAAGAAGTCGAACAAGCCACGGCAGTTTAATTCGAAACACGGACTGAAAGTTCCACGGAGATATTCCTCGGCGCTTGTAAAAATAATGTAAAGTCGATAGAGTGGGAGGAGGAGGAGGAGGATGAGGGAGGAAAAGAAATGAGAAGAAGGAGAAGGAGGTGAGCTTGTCAAAGGACGTCCGCGGATATAATAAAGATGGCGATATAGGAGTCATAAGGTAGTGCTGTCGTCTTGCTCCCACGGATGTAAGGAGTAGGGGCAGCTGCGATAATAAAAGGAAAGCCACGAGCCAGAGATCAAAGGAGCGAGTAAGAGAGAGAGAGAGAGAGAGAGAAATAAAGATAAAGGAGTAGCCGCGCGCGAGCGGCGATACTAGAGAGAGAAAGAGAGGACCGGGAGTCGAGAATGTCGTAGCCGTCATCCTCTCACTCAGTTATACGCACCGCGGACAGAGAACGAGAGGAGCGAAAGAGAAAGAGAGCCGCGAGCCCTTACTAATGGAGGAAATAAATTTCGGATTAAATCGTAGCCTGGCTACTTTATAAGGCTGCAGTGTGCAGCAAAAGGCGAGAAAAAAAAGGGAGTCGCGCAATCATTCCGTCTTTTTGCGAGTGTGTGTATTACACGAGCGTACATATGGGCCTTATCGATTTACCTCTTGTGTTGAATTTTAGATTCGGTGTGTTTATGGGAAATGCTTATTTAGCGCAGCCAGATGTATTCGAATATTGTAAAGGGCTGTTCTCCCGTATAATTATAAATCGTGAGATAAGCGTATAGAAACGACTCATCACACATTATATAAGGATAAAAAGAAACGGCGACTACTCAGACCAATCAGTTTTAGCATTCCAAGACGAACGAGTCAAGCACGTCGGTGACCAATGATGGCCGAGAGCCCGAGGACAACGATCGTCATGGCTGGTGCATCGACTAACGCACGCACGAGAGAGAGAGAGAGTGAGGTCGAAGGAGGAGTCTCTCGCGCTGCACATCCATCTCTCTCTCTCTCTCTCTCCCTGGCGGAAATCTCGAATGAGTTAGTGAGGCGAGTAGCTGCTGCAGCAGCGCGAGGACGTAGAGAGGAGAGGAAGAAAATCAGGAGAGGCCGAAGTGGCGAACACGAAAGCAAGAATAAGAAACGGGAGAAGATGGACGAGGGTGGAGGTGACGCCCGCTGATGGCGAGCGCGCGCGCGAGTGAGAGAGAGAGAGAGAGAAAGATTGAAAGGAGGAGAGAGAGAGAGGATATAGAGACGCGAGTGTGCGTGAAAGGAAGAGACTATACGACGAGACGAAGGCAGAGAGAGAGGGTAGGAGGGGGAGAGAGTGGGACCACTGCTGCGCCGTCCTCCATAAATCTATCAGCCGCGGTTGTATAAATACGACTCAATGAGGTGGCCGTGAATCACCCTGACGTGCTTCATAAGTCCCGGGAGTTTATTAAACCGGCGGGCATTTCTCATGTCGGGGGATAAGATCAATACGGCCGCGAGTCGAGCCAGACTGAGAATCGGAGAGAGAGAGAGAGAGAGAGAAGCCTGTATACCGCGAGTTGCTTCTGCTGCTGCCCCTCGAAGAAGACGACGAAGACGAACACGGGGACGAGGCGTAACGCGTGTATGAGCAGATTTAAGAGAAAGCTCTGCACCGGTCTCCAGTCCGCGATGACACGGGCTCCACGCTGTAGAGGAATATTATAACCACCGCGAGTACGCCAGGGATCTTGCTGAATAATTGGAGAACATCGCGTGTGCATTATATACGCGAGAGAGCTGTGTTCTGATATGGATGTACGAGTTGAATACGCGTGTAAAATATGCGAGATTGGGAATAAGACGAAGACGATTTCTTTGACGGATTTTATATTTTTGTCCGACGAGCTTCGCACCGTTGGCGATAAATTTTCATTTTTTAGTATTATAATACCTCGCTTGATTTGGATTCTTTATATGAATATTCAGCTTACATCCGCAACAAGGACAATACACGCTTTGCGAGAGAAAATCGCTTATACGATCGTGACGCGATGATTTTATCGGTCCTCAGCGCTCCGACCTGTATCTCGTTGGAAAATCGTCGCGCACGCAAGCGCATAATATCGTATGCGCCGAGGTGGTATCGGATGCGTGTTTATATCGTGCGAATTAATTTGATACCTCTTGAGAAACGTGGATTTCGTGTATTTCGGAAGCAGCACGCGATTACGCCGCCCGTTGACTCGACGATCGTTTAACTCTTCCCGATACTCCTGCAATGCGGTATTGAAATTCAGTGCTGCTTATGCAGTTTATTTCTAACTTTAGGATAATGTTTATGCTCGATAAATCATCAAGAATTGAAAGATGACACACGTTGTGAACGAAAATTACCCGACAATAAAAACATTCATCATCGACGCATAAATACATTCCAGAAAGCATTGGCTATCTTTATAGGCTTTATACGAATCGATGATAAAAATCCGAGACATTATTTCAGTTTGGTAAATAAATCCAGCGAGCATCGAGAGCGGCAATCGTCATTATTCGAGCCTTAGCAGCTGAATGCGGCGATAAATCAAGGTCGACCGTATAACGCAAGCGCGAGTGAGATAGCGCTGTCCACCGCCACATACCTTCACATACACTCGCGCACAGACCGATGAAATAACGATGGGAGGTGAGAAGGACAGAGCGAGAGATGCTATATGGCAGTGGGATGGATTTCAATCCCAAATGGTTGCGCGAAGGATTGTGCCCTCCTTCCTAGCGTAGTCTTTAATTAGTAACCGATAAATTCAGTCGCTCTTGGTAACCTCCCCTTTGCTCTCCATTCTCCGTGCGCTCGATCTTCTTTCGCCGATTTCGATCTCGGTGTCCCTAATTCTCAGTTCACGCGAGCGCGCGGCTTTCGTCTAATTAGACGACTCGCCAGTATTATAAGAATAATTTTTCCATACCATAACTAAGAGAACGAACTAATTTCTGTAAATAGGTGTCGGAGCGTAAGTAGTGAGATAAACTCGTTACGATTCTTGGCGTAATTTTTCAGGAACTTGCAGCACAAGTCGAAGAAACAATCTCACGATAGATGCGTTATCTATACAGCTCCTTGGCAGATTCGAAATTATCGAGTCGAGATGGAACGGTCTCGCGCCATTTACGGGCATTTAAGTCCAACTGCAGTAAGAGAGGTATACGTATACATACTTCTTGTACGACTGCGGACATAAATCGCAAGTGCGTCTATTGCGCGATATTCGCGCCGAGCAAGTAAGCGGCTCTATTCCGCTATATAAACTATATAATCGCAAGCGCGCGATATATATTTCGAGAGTTATTATAGATATGTGTGTGTGTGTGTGTGTACATAGGAGAGTCGAGAGCGACGAGAGAGCGTATAGTATACAGTCGTTCCACACGAGCCGATTATCTACTCGGCAGCATCGGCAAACTTGTGATTTAGTATTTTCCGCGCCGTTAATTTATTGCCCAAGCCTACCACGTTACGGTTAAACATAGTTCATTACCGCGGGCTGTAATTAAAGCATATAATAACGAGTGCTATAACCCTCGAGCTGCAACGCGCAGCTCTTGTAAATCTTGCGGCCTCGACAACATCCCGGTTCTAGACCGCAGCGTGCGCGTATAGTTCTCGCGAGAGATAGGGGGTTGGAGACTTCGCTTTATTTTCTAGCTTTGGTGACTTTTATATGGCGCAATCATCGTTCGTTGATTTTTTATCGATGATCATTAAACATGTTTATCGCGTGCGTATGGATGGGAATGAATCTTTATTGTTTGTCGCCTAATTATTAGTTTGTTTTATTGCAACAATAATAGAGCTGCAGAATCGTTTTTATACTTTTTGCCGGGAGTGTATCCCGTTGTATCTCAAGACTATCGAGAGCCCCATGAGATTTAGAAACGTTCTGAAACTTAAAATCTAAATTTTTCGTTTTTGTTACTTAACATTCGTATTAAATGTTGTTGGAAGTCCATATGTAGGTGGCGCTTAGGCGTTTATTTATTTCCATCATTGCCATCTGCGAGCCTAGTGCATATATAGCGGTTGGTCACCAATCTTAAAACTGCCTTGTTTGGCCTGATGCTTGGGCTGCTCATGCTCAATATTCATTGCAGCCGTTACTTAATTCTAAAATGTATATAACAGAATATTTGTTCTGCAACTGATTTAAGATATTTTCTTTCAATCGAATGCTTATTCTTAATTTAAAATATATTATCTGACCTATCCCAGTAATAGGTTTCAAATATACAATACGGAATACACATGTCTCTATATAAGCATTTTAAATAAAAAGAATAAAAGAAACCGTTGCAAGCACGCTGCCGATAAATTTTTATGATTTAAGTTATCTGCTCGGATAAATATAGTATAACACTCAATCTATCAGTGCGAACGAAACGAAAATCAGTCGATTACAAAAGTACAGGCTTTTTCGCGCGCGCGCGCATGGCTGGCGAGGCATTTGTTACAGACAACCCATAAAACCCGCTGCGTGTCGAAAACATCGCGCCAAGAAAATAACGGCCTCGGTCAGCCCTGTTTTCGATCACTTTACTCGCGCTGGCACAGTTATTCTGCCTCTCTTTTCTACCCCTTTTTCCCTACGTGCTGTAGCTCACTAAATTTCCTCTCTATGAATGATTCTCCGCGGAAACTAATAATTTCTACTGGTTTTTACAAAAAAAATATTCATTGAATGTAGCCGTTATACAAAGTGTCAAATATTTCGACAATCGGTAAATTCGCTTGAACCCTAAGCAATCTTCATTTCTTTCTTCCCTTACACTTCGCGTACGCTTGCACATTGTACGAAGTTCCGACTGGTTTATTTAATCGAATTAAAGCGTAAAACCATCCGGCGTCATTGACGAGATCGACTGTGGCTCTTCCATGCACGAGTGTGTGTGTGGCCTTGCGCACATTTTCCAGAGCCTGCGCGAAATATCTGGCCCGAGGGAAGAGAAGAAGCTCCGAATGTTTCTTCTAGGAGGCTGCTGCTGCCGCGCGATTTATGGAGCGAAGTGACGGGAGGTGTTTATTGTGCAGCATCTGTTACGCTGCCGCGCGCTCGTCTTTATCTCTCTCCCTCTCGTAGACCCTACTGTGTGCTACAGTTCTTTCACTTGCTTTTCTTTCTGCTTCTTTTCGCGCGAACTCGATGATGCCGCTGTGTGTATACATATTGACGAGGTTCATCGTCTTCATCTATTTTCAAGAGTGCTGTGTACTTGCTCGTTGGGATGTTTCATTGTTATTTTTTTCTTTAAAGGCTGGACTTGAAAAAAAAAAAAAAAAAGAACTGAAGATATTTCTCTCATATCCTCGAGTTTATTGTCTCTCCATACTCGTATACGCTGTCCTTCGCAGCCGCTCTCCCTTTTCTTCGCGAGCTTCACGCCACTTTGCCGTCATACATACAACAGACGCCCCTCGATTTATAGTTTTGAATTAGACGAAGTATGAGCGCAAGAAACGCAAATGCTACAGACTCTCGAGGGAGAAAGGTGGAATGTTTGTAACAGACAGGCTCTGTTTCTCGATCTTTATTATTATCGTTTTCGCAAGCTCAAAGTTCAGAAAATCGTTATACCTTGCGTTAACGAAATTTGTATACAAAGTTAATGCGTATAGATTTGCATGAAGAAAGAATGAAGAGTTTCGAAGAAAACGAAAGCCAAGAGAACGCAGGACAAAGTCTCCATAAAAGTAGTTTACGAGGCGAAACGGAAGACGGAAGTGAGCTTGCGGGGCCGCAGTAGAGGAGAACAAGTACAGGAGAGAGAAAGTGAAAGCCCAGCTTTGTATACACGCGTGTGTGTGTGTGTGTGCTGTAGGGCGTAGGAAGGGATGAGACCGTATACACTCTCTGCTCCTGTTCTACGTGAACTGGAAGGAGAGGGTGAGGTGTCACTCACTCGGTCCGTGTCATTTACACAAACAGACGTACATCACGACCAGTAACAGCAGTAGCAGGCTACGGATGTGTACTGTACAGCGTATATATAGCACATGCGCGCACCTACATAGCCGCGTGGCCCCTTTTATGTTACCGCGCGCTTTCTCGCGGGGGCGCGCATAAACCTGTCAGTCTCTTGTCACGTGCAGTGCAGTCATTCACAGTGTCGCCGGCAGCTCGCGTTTATACACTTTGTGCAGCGCGAAAGAGAGAGAGAGAGGGAAAATGGAAGTTAAGTACGCTCGCTCTGGTGTAAACAGTGGTGCGCGCGGAAAGAGCTGGAATTATGAAAGGGAGAGAGCGATGATCTGCGAGAGTGGAAGCTTTGTTTTTACTCGGCTTTTTGGGAATAAGATATCACTCTCTGTCTCTAGACGCTGTTTATACTTATCGGGCGTTTGATCTTATCAGAAAATCTTACGAATAGCCACGTGTGTATATGAAAATTAAAATATCACCGCGACCGTTTCTCTGTGGCTTGAATGAATCAATTATATTATCAAGATAAGAAGAAAGTCGTAGATCAGGAGGATGAAAACACGAAGAGTTTTAGAGAAAATATTGAGAACAAGGGGAGCACAAGCGGCTGCGGATTAATCGACACATACCAGTTATAGTTAGCGTTAATAGGCACCCCACTGTTTGCGCGCAAGAGAAAAAGAGGAAGACGCTGCCGATGAGGCTAAAAGATAAAGCTCGATATGATCGCGAGCGGCTGTACATTACACACAGCTCAATTCTCGACACCTTCACCTCATATACACAATCGGGACATTAAAAACAGTTCCCTCTGAAAAGTTTGCTAAACCGCGGACTAGAGGAGCCATAAATTCAGGGAAAAGTCATTCGCGAGGGGAGTATAAATACATTCTCTCCTGGCGCAAAGGGAGAAAAAAGTAAGAGCCAGCGTTTCAAAAATGTGAAGAGCATCGACTAATCTCTAGCGTATAGCACGTATATCAAGAGAGCATTGTCAGCCGCTGTGGAAAGTTCGGAGAGCGCAGTAAACCTTATATTCCAGAGAGGCATAAATCAAGTTTTTCATAAAGGAGTCGTCGATTTCGGCGCATTAAGCGAAACTACAGGCAGACTTTCGTGGAGGATTGTAATGCGGATGCGCGCGTCCATCCGTCATTCTTCGGTGGCAGAAGAACGGGGCGGCGGACTTCTCTCTCTCTCTCTCTCTCTTTTTCCGAAGGTTTTATGAGATATGAAAATGAGGACGGCCGGTAATAAAAGTGATGTAGGGGGCTCCTTCGAGTCGTTCTCTCTCAGCTGAAGGCGCCACGAGTCACTCGTCAGCTTTATGCGGAGACGTCCATCATTTGCTTTGACGGGCTTCATTGCCTCCTCGCGGCAAACGGCGAGTCTCGCGCGCAAACCCGAGTATTCATCTTTCTCACCCCATCCGCTCGTGTATACGTATACATATACATATATAGCGTACGATACTTTTTCGTCGCTTCCAATGTTCTCCAGCGCGCTCTCTCGGCTTTTCTTTTGAATTTAAATGGCGTGAAAGTTCATACTTAAAGTATTATACCCTTCGGGCTTCCAGTTAATGCGCGAAGCTCTTTCGCGGCTTGCTGTATACGTATATATATATATATATATATATATATATATATACACGTGTGTACGTTATTCCGTTATAACGACAGACTAGCCACTACCAGTGTGTATACGAGACTCGGCGTTATTATCTCGAATTGTTTATAGCCGCCTTATGTTTATTGTGAATTTGCTTAATTTACCATTCTTCCTTTGCGCGTTATTTCGTCGAACTCTTACACTCACGCGAAAAGAATCTCTGGAGCGAATAAATACGTGAAATATTTAATGTACATTATGTGTATCCCTTTGGTTGGAATTCCACGCGAGGAAATATAAGCATTGCTGTGTAAACGTTTTAGCGCAAGAAGTACCATCGATTCGCGCCTATACTAGAAGAAACACCTTTAGGCTTTCACGTTTTCGCGGCGTAATCGAACCAAGTACACTAAATCCACACACTCACGTGCGCGTCGTAAGCTCTTATACGGAGAGTCATGTAATGCAACGGCGCAAAACTGCAAATCAGGTAAAATTACAGGCCGAAACTCGTTCGCGATAACGATCTTCCCAAGTGCGCGTGGAAAATGGAAGAAGTGGGTGACGACGTAAAATGACACGCGCGCCACGGATATATCTAGATATATATATAGACGGGCGAATTAATACATTTGGCGATCGGCAAGTTTGCGAAAATGTATAGGAGGCTTGATTTTTGGCGTATAATGCTTGAGAGGTTGAGCGATAAATTTTTGATCCGAGAGAAGTAACGGTAGAGGCTTAACGAGTGCGCTGTCTCCTTTTTTTTTTTGTTGGCTGGTCGAGAGTCTGACGTATGCTTGGATGCTGGTAATTAAGATTTTATTCGAAGCTGAAGAGTACGGTTTATGAGATTCATAAATTGCAACGTGATAAATTAGTATGTTTATTGACGATGCTTGACTTTTGTGGGCAATATTGTTTGAAGATTTTTTTTTCCCAGAGTGTGGGTTATTATTTCAATCTTCGGACTATGCGATTGGACAGTACATGTTTCAAAATTTTAACGAAATAAAAAAAAAAACCAATCGATTCCAGTGCCTTCCGAGACAAACCACATCCTCGCATACATTACACTTATTTCTCCTCTTTCAAATCTAAACTTATCCCGACACCGGCAAATACATTACGTCGCCAGGCTGCAGTCGTGACACACGCCTCTCTCTCTCTCTCGAGGAACTTGATCTTCTTTCGTCGTCGTTGTCGTCGTCGAAGCTTGTTCAGCGTAGGCGTACCAATTGGTTTTCTCGCGAATATCGACCTCGCGCTTGAATGACCTCGATTCGACAGCGATTCCCCGATACTCGTAACTCCTCGCCGAACATTGTCCCTCACTTACGGATTTACAATTATCGCGCGTATGTATATACGCGCCCTTGCACGTAGTATATTTGCGACTATACTCCCCCAGCGTCTTCTCTCTTCTTCTTCTTCTTCTTCTTCTTCTTCTTGGCTTGCACGTGGGACGCCGCATGAATTATTCATCGCTCGCCGAGCGTTTTCTTTTTCTCGCAGCGCTTGCGCCTCTGTTCTTCTCTCTCTCTCTCGCGCGCGGGCGAAAGAGAAGCAGAGAGCGCGCGCCGCTGAGTGATTTGCGATTCTATTTGTCAGTCGAATCGCCGCGTGGACCACGAGCCATTGCTACTGTGCTTTGCGAAAGAGAGACACAGAGGAGAGAAGTCACGAAAATACTTTTACACTGGGAGAGGGGAGATCGAGGTGTTTTTACTGGATTCTCAGGTGATGGGTATATGTGCGGTGATTTACCGATTTTGTGTAAATAAAAAGGGTGGTCGATTTGCTCCGTACCTGTTGAATTGCTTTACTTTACCGTGACAGGTATTTGTAAATCTATAGCGAAAAGTTCATTCAGTAAAATAAGAAAAAACTTCGGAAGAGGAAGATCGGTATACGACTGTAAGTAAAGGATCAAAACACGTTATATACGCGCAGCCACACACATCCGCATAGCGATCGAATTTCCTCCCAGGCCAAGCAAACTTGTTGAGCGTTCTCGGAAAATTAATAGCAAACAACGTTAGCAGGCAGTTAAATGTACATCAGTAGCGGCACGCCAGGCCATTTTCTTCGCATTTTTTTTTCCCGCCCGACTCCCTCGCTTGCCTCGAGCTTCCCCGTATAGCATATACACGTTCAACCCTCTTCGGTGCCATCTTTTCCACTCTAGCGGCATCCGCGCGTATAGCTCCTTAGCTACACGGAAAAGTGAAATATCCTCGTGTAAGACACGATCTTCCGACGACTAAAGAGCAAAGGGGGCGCGAGGGTTGAGCGAGACTCGAGAGAGAATGTGGGCACAGATAAATCGGCTTTGCCACCGTGAGAGACAGCGGCTGCTGTTGCTGTTGCTGCTGCTTGTGAACGTGTCTCCATTACCGCTGCTGGCGCTCTCTCTCGACTTCTAGCTGGCATACAGTGGCTACATAATGACGCGCGGCTGCTTGGGCACTTTATGGCCTTTGGTGTATATATCTCGGCAACTTATACCGAAATATGTCACGTAAATGACAAGGAATCTCTCGTAAATCGCAAGCTTTTCTTCTTCCGCTTTCGCGTTCTTTATTATATATTATACGGGAAAGCCATTGATGAGTTTCATTTTGTTTCGTTATTGTTCCTCATTGTTGCCAGCTTTATTGGCCCGAGCGTTATTGATGGTGTAATTTTATGGCTTCTGTGTACACACACTTTTTTTCTATCTTCCTCTTTACGGAAGACTAGCTATGATTAGTTTCTCGTTGAGAAACTAATCATAGCCATTAGAAAACACATTCAAATAAAATAAGTACAAGCGCTTACAGTTACAGCATGAGCGGACCAAACTGGTCCAACTAGGCAGTTTTGGCAGGTAGCACACTTCTATATCTATTTTCAGAAAGCAGATTAAGATTAGGGAAAACAGAAAGTGCCTCTACGCCACCTAACTTCGATAGTCAGAGGTAATTAACAAAATCAACGAAATATACCTATAAGTTCCGACCCACCGCTAACCCAAGACACAATTTTATCCGTTCAAAATTGATCGTTTTTGTCAATTTTGGACAAAAAATGCGGGCAATGCGACAATTCTACGCTCGACCATTCTTATTTCTTAGTCAGAACATGTAAGGGCTCGTTTAGAAGAGAATTTGTACTACTATTTACTGAAAAAATGCGAGAGAATGCGGGATATAATATGTTTGAAACGCCAAACGATTGATTATATATTCATTTTGTAACCATCAATGGTACTGTATTTATATTTTTTTGTTTGATTTTCTACGAATCAGTTTGTTCCATTCATCAAAGAGCTTTCTTACTTTGATGGTTACGTGCCCAATATACCTAAATTAATTTTACTAAAAAACTAAAAAAAACATAAAGTTTTTGGGAAAACAAAGGTGGGAGGATAACCCAGGAATATGGAGAGGAATAACAATATCCTGATACCTAAATTAAATTAGATGTAACTAATGAAGAACTTGATAATATAAGTTATTGTGAATTATTGTTGTGACGATCTACGATCGCACTAGCGGCGAATACCCGTCGCGCGCTAGTAGTTCCGCGTTCGTCCGCCAGGCGGACTCTGCAGTAGCGGAGCACGGCGTACCGGCAACTCGCAGCTCGTTCGTACTCCTGAGGGTACTTGTAGGTAGCGAGTTGCGAGGGACGGTGTGCAATGGTTTGATATTGTGCATCTTAAGTATCAATTTTGTAACATTCCGAATTTAAGGATATCCTAGAGATGACAGACTGGTGTTCTATTGACCAAAGTTTTATAAAATTTGATCGGCCTGCATCGACAAACTAATCATGGTCCAAAAAAGAAAGTCCAGTGATAATATGGGGATAGTCTCTCTGTCTATAAAACGAGAAGATGTTGCGTTCATGGTTGCATCTTGTTGCAATCCTCTAACATTGATTTCTTCTCTTGTACTTGTTACAATTACATTTCTATTTGTTATTATTCCACTGGGTGGAATTTCATCAAAAACATTTCTTATTATTCCTTTTTGTTATAGGAAGAGAATCATTTAAACACAAAGCATATTTTAATCTTGAAGCTATAGCGACAGCTTTTTCGATATTAATTTGTCGTTCCCATAAGTATAATATATTGTTCAAACGCGTGAAGTGTTTAATAATGCATTTTCTATTTTTTTTTTTTTTTTTAAATAAATGTGCAACTCTAATTTCTCTTTCTCTCTTCAATTGTATTCCTCAACGCTGCAACGTTAAATAGTTCCAACTCGCGCAAGACCATGAACCATAAAACGATGACATATCCAGTTCACAGCGCTGCCACGAACGATTAAGTCGCCTTCTCTCTCTCATTCTCCTGGTACACAAGAGAGCGACGATTCCATCCTCGCTCAGACGATCTCGTCGAAAGTCTCGTAAAAGATTATTTGCTGCTGGTCCCCGCGAGCGCACGCCAGGCGCTTTATGCACGCAGCTCTGGTCCAAAGATTACCGGTTTCTCGCGGCCATTAGCTGCAAAGATAATTTATCTGCTTTTTCTCGTCAACCGACGACGACGTTACTTCTCCCTTTTCACGACTCTGTGGCTGCGCTAATTAATAAAGAGCCGCCGCTGTATACAAGTCTCTTTTTTTTTCTTTCATATGCTTCCTTTTAGCGTTTGAATATCTCGTATCTTAATTGTGAGCGAAAGTTTTTAGAGCTTGACCGGCACCTCTGAATTCGAGTGCTCTAGAATCTAAAAATTTTTAATCATCGAACGAACAAACAACATCGTGTTTTGTCTCCGGCAGAGATGTGTTCAGCAACATTTCAAAGTTTCGCAAAGTCGTCGTCGCGTGACAAACAGCGGAGCGAAAGTAGCGCATCCACGAATATCAACTGCCAGGCAAAATATGAATTACAGTGACAGCGGAGCCGCAGTAAATCAAGAACAAAGATCTTTGTTTGTCAAAGCTCGCGCTCTCGGCGAAGTGGGAAATGGAAAAAGCTGCAGCAACTCCGAAATATCTCCGCGACTCTTCTCTCTCTCTCTCTACTCTTGACGAGAATAGAGCAGAGACTCGCCGGCCGACAGATCGACAAATCGGTCGTCACCTGCAGTAGCAGAAGCCGAGCAAACAGACTGTATACACTCGCCGCGCGGCAGTTCTTCATCAAGAGCGTGCGAAAACGTTCGCGTGGGTGTGTAGGTATATATGCACACACTGGGGGCAATTAGCCGGCTTAAAAGCTCTCGTCACGATCATCGTTTTCATCATCAGCCGACTCATGACACACTTAGTGGCCGGAGCTTTCGCGTTTTAGGTGTCGTTAAGGATCCGTGAAAGAGTTCCGAGAGAGAACTGATGGACGACGCGATGCTCGTATATATATATATATATATATATATATACGCGCGGGAAAACTTTAATAAGCGATTCAAAGAACTGCAGCCAGTGAGGTGCGTTAGCCTGAATAGTTTCTTGGATTAATTTCTTGCGCTTCTGATTGTCGCGGGCGATAAATCAGTTTCTGCAATTTAAGGGCTGCAGCGGGATTTTATGCGAATCCTCTTAATTAAGGACACGACGATGCTCGTATAACGAATTCCTGCGAATGTTTTATTCGCTTGGTGCTTGTAATAAATAGTTCTTTTACGAGTGTATATTTTTAAAAAGTCAGAAATTCTTTTCGAATTTACCGTCCGGATGAATTCATAAATTAAGCCGGTATCCGTCTCTCTCTTTCGCCTTATGGAGCTGAGTTTCGAGTCGAAAAATGACATCCTGCGATTAATTAGCCGAGCTATGGTATCTCAGAAATAGAAATCGAAATTTAGTTCGATGAAAATACAAAATTCCGTGAGATCCTCGACCATTACGAAACAAGCCTTCCGGACATCAAACAAAGCATCTCTTATTAGAGGCCGCAGCAACAGCGGGTAACGTAAACATGAATTAATCATACACAATAAAACTTTTTCTCTCTCCCCTTTGAGCCTCTCTCTCTCTCTCTCTCTCGCGACATGGGAAAATATTATCCCCCATGAATTTTAAATATCCATATTTCAACGGCGTCATTTGTCGGGTCCCTCTCGGACTGTGTTCCGCAGAGGCGACATTATAATCACCTTTGTTTTTTTCACCGCGTAGCACTGTACACGTCGAATCTCTCCCCTCGGAAGAAATCCACATATAGACGAGGTCGTTTGGAAGTCTAGAGATGTATGTAATATTATTTAGTTACATTTAAAGTTTTAGTGGCTCGTAAATTAAGAGCGGCGCGCGCAATAAAAGCCAAGCGAGAGAGAGAGAGAGTGGAAGTGAAAAAAGAAGGGCGAGCTAGCGACACGCGGTCGACGTGAGAGAAAGAGTTGCTGAAGATGACAGAAAGGAAGAAGAGGAGAGACGGCCAGCAGCAGCAGCAGCGGACTTATATACTTTTATTGTACAAGAAGAGAGAGAGAGAGAGAGAGAGAAATGCGGGGCGCTAAAAACAAGTCTCGCGCGGTGGAAACGAGAGAAAGAGAGAGAGAGAGAGAAGGAGAGTCGGACTGTAGGACAGGTGACAGCTCGAAATACGACAGTTCGATGTGGTCACTTGTCTCCGGTTGTCATGTTGAGAAATAAAACGTCGCACCGAGTGCGGGCTTGCTCTGCGGTATCCACGCGTAGACGACGACGACGACTACTACTCGCTTTCATTCTTCCCAAGAGCGACACGTACTCGCCGATGCTTCTTCTTCTTCTTTTTCCTTTTCATTTTGTCTTTTATTGATGTACACTGTCTCGCGCGCCACCGTTTTTTACTCCTCCTGCTTTCTATCAGTCACTCGCGCACCTCTTTCTTCTTCTCGTTACTCTCGGCCGTCTCGATATCTTCATTCATTGCGAGCTCAAGCTTTTGTTGCTCTCTTGTCTTCTCCGCTCATCCTCTGCTTACGCAGACACATCTGGACGCTTTTTCTGGGTTTTTTTTTGTGACGTCCTCGTGAAATTCGAGAGGCGTTACACTGTGATTTGCATTGTATACTCTTATAGATAAACGCGAAAGTTTATGCGTCACGATCCTGCATCCCTTTGACATCTTCATTATATCCTCGACTCTCACCACCGACGGATCTCCGTTTTATCACCCTATCTCTGATACATTTACTTTTTTTTCTCTCTCTCTCCTCTTTTTTCATTCTCCTCGGACCGTTTCGACTTGATGATCGTCCGTCTCTTCTTCTCCTCGAGAGAGCGAAAACACACACACACACAGTTCTTCCCTTGATGCAGTTCGTGTATATTTACTGCCTAGTCGGACTTGTTTGTATCGCAGCAGCGGCTCCTCGTCCATCTCTCTCCTTCTCCCTCTGTATACGGCACCGGCTTGTCGTTCAGCCGGAGGAAACTGTCTTGCTTCTCGCGCTTGCGATTTATGTCTCCTTCAGCGCGTGCGAGCGGATTGATCCCTTTTTGTTGCGCGGCGCTGCAAATCACCCGCGCGATACTACAGCTTGCTGTGTCTCTCTTCTTCTTCTTCTTTATCTTATTCTTCTTCTGGAGAGAGGTGAGTTAACACGGGAAAACGTATGTGTTGTCTCTGTTCGAGTGTCTTTGACGTCGGTACCGAAATCGATCCGAAGTATTTATAATTAATTCCACCACCACTACAATAAGCTAGAGAAAAAAAAGCTCCGAGAAAAGAAACGCGAACGCGTCGTAAAGGCAAACTCGGACGCTCTAGCAGCTATACATCTATGAAAAGCAAGCCGTACGTAAAGATAGAGCGAGTGAGCAAGAGAATGCGCGAGAGAGCAATGCATTTATAAATGCGGCACGTACGGCTTTTAAACCTATCTGCATGACACGCGCTTGCGCTCTGTGTGTATGTGTGTGAGCACTGCACTTTCGAGTTACGATCTCGCGCAGGGGTTTCGATAAATGCTAAACGCGAACACGTGAGCTTTCTCGTCGCGACGCTCGCGGCGCACTTTATTGCCGCAGCGGCTCTTCTCTATACTCCTCTTCTCTCGTAGCCTTTCTTGCTTCTCGCTCTCTTTTTCGCCCCGACAAGCGACACTCGGAGTCGCGCGCGATTTATCGCCCTACAGTATACCTATGTGTATACGTGGAATCGAAGCCGAACGGCTACACAAGTTTTCGCTCGCGCATGTGTGTACTGAGAGAGAGAGCTGAGTTTATGCTCGATATGTGCCGACGCACTGGAAAATTCGATAACATGATGCGCGGTCGTTCGAAGTGTTTAGAGGACTGTAGCTTGGGACAGTGTCTGCGGTTTGTCGTTTCGGACTTGCTCGATGCTGGGGTTTTGACAAAAATCGAATCATTGATTCAATTATTAGCGACTTTAGGCGCAGTTATAGCATGAGTTTGCTGAAGCAGCAGGCCAAACAAGGCAGTTGTAGCATTGGTAGCACACCACTATATCTATAGTCTTGGCGCGCATATTGCCCATGCGCTACCTATTTTCACTTGCCACAGAGAATTTAGGTATACAACATAACTTCGAATTCAAAAACGAACCGTAAACGCGCCCTTCTTAAACTGACAATTAGACGACAAATAGAACTCAAAACTTCAAAATAGAGCGATCAAAACTTTTAGGTAGGATATGCATATAACTATATTGAGATGTTTGCGGGAATAAATCAACGGAGGCGAAAATTTATTGAAAATATCAAAGTATACAAGCACGAGAATTATTGCGCAATCACGACGATAAAACTAGTTTTATTTAGCGACAACATATTATAACGTATCAAAAGCTCGCGCTTATTAATATCAGCCTCCTTCTTTCAGGTGCATTTCAAGAATTGCAAAACACCAACACGCGCCTGCGATGTTCTATATAGCTTAGCGCTCTCTGTCTCTCCATTCATGCTTCATTTAATTTACATTCCGTAAGCACGTACGCAGCTCTCGCGCGTATACATATTTATTCGCGTAATGATTTATCGATTTAGCCGCTCGCGCGCGCGCGTATATGAGCATGTGTCTAAAATATGTGCGCGACTCGATAAATTAATAATTTTTGAAGTAACCAACGCACACAGCAGATCTAATTTCCATAGAATTATGGCTGGCATTTCAACGTCGCACGGCTAATTTTAATGATCGGCGTGGGTGAGGTCTATATATATATATATATATATATATATATATACGTTGTATAAATTAAAAATTAAAAAAGCACGCATAATTATAATTGCTCTATCGAAAGCATACCAGCAAAATCACTTCATCACTCGGTACACGGTCAATCTCGGAGGATAGTCGCGTGTGTGCGGTCGGTGCTCCGCATCACGCACTTCTCTCGATCGGGTTTATATTATGCAGCGCTGCAGTGGAGAACGGCCTGCGTGTCTCGTCGACCGATTCCGGAAGATCGTTGCCCGTGTTTCGAGAACGAGCCAACATAACTCCGTCGCATACTGACCGTATAAATTTGACGCGGCGCTCGTATCGACGGATTCGAAGCTTTTTTTTTTTTACTTCCAAGAGTCCGTTGCACGTAAACGCTGCTCACGTTTTCACGGTAATCGATGAGGTGGTGCTTCTTGGAACGATATGCCTTATTTTTTTGAGAGCTGAGTTGTGCGAAAGTATAATTTTGAATTTTTATGCGGGAGAGAAGGAAAATTCTCTGTTTATTTATCGCGTAGTTTTGATATTTCTCTGAAATTGATTTGGAGAAATGACGCTCATTGTACGTCTATACCCCGTCTATCTGTTTATTTGAAATATCCTGCATAACATAAATACAATGTATTATTGTTCAATAAATTCATAAATAAATATACTCTCCATAGAAATAACAATGAATTTCCGTTACTCAATCGTCACACGCACACCTATATTAAGTTTGATAGAAACGTTCCCAAAAATCATATCCACTCATTTCAAGTAGTAACATCCAAACTTGGTTCGACACACCTCACAACTTTTTTCCCGCCTTCGATTCGTCGAATCATTAACGCGCATCGCGGGTTCATAAATAAAACTTCCGACTACCGGTCGTGTCCTCGACATGCAGACTAGCAGCTGCCGTTCCAACGTGCGAGAAACACCTCGTGTCAGCCAGTTTGTCAGACTTTACGATTGCGCGACAACGATGGAATTATTGTTGTGCAACGTCGTAAATGTCACGCAGGGCCTGGCATCGAAAAAGTTGCTGCCCGCAAAACGAGACAGGTCAGTCGAAAAAGCTGAATATGAGAAAGCAAAGAACAACGCGAGATGGATTAAACGACAGTCTGCTCGTAAAAGAGAAGCAACAAGAAGACTCTGTATATGTATGTAACTATATAACGAGTAGATATGTCACGGCGTAATTTTCAGACGCGCTGAGGATATTTTTTATTGCTTCTATAGATGTCTGCCGTTGTAATTTATGGACTACGAGTCCGCACACTTTACGCTCGAATAATTAACACGTTACTAGAATCCTGTTTTAATTGTCGTATACATCAGCCGTGCGCGCATAAGAAACGTATTTTAATGCTAGTCGGTATTATAGAAGAGAAAATTAATACAATCAAAATTATTCTGACATTTATTCAGTCAGTTGGAAAACTTATCGAATCCACAAAACTTAATTACTTATTATATTTGCGCGTTAAGTTGTTCATTTTATTCGAGAAATAAATTGCCAGGTATATATAGCTTGGTGTCATGACTCCAGCAATAATAAACAGCAAAAATAATGACGAAACGAGAGCTGCGAGCCTGAAAGAAAAAGTCTAGAAGTCAAGAAGGCAACAAGATCATACACCGAAGCGAGGTACTCATACACGTGCCTCCAAGCCATCCGTAAATATCGCGGGAGTCGTCGTAAATCAATCGTCCTGAGCAGTTGTCACGAGATTCTCCGAATCCACGCGGCCGTTACGCTGAATACTTACGCTGCCTCAATATGCTCGTCATCTCCCGTTGGCTTTTCCTGAAATCAGTTTAAATCTCTTTTTAAGCGAGTACACGGAATCGTCGCGCGTATTTCTCCCGTAAAAAAAAAAGAATCACTCGGTGGTTTAAGTATATTCCCAAAATACTCGAGAGAAACGTAATATGTAATATCTAAGCTATTTTGTCATAGATATTAAAACGAATCATCGGCTGTCCGAAAGGTTCAGCAGTGTATATACACGAGTATACAACAATTCACACGCAGAGTCATAAACTTGGCGTGGTTGCGAAGGCATTCGTCGGACTGACGTGCACGACCCGATGCTGTTCTTCGATTTATGATAATGAAAGCGCGGATTTACGGCAACCTTATAATAGTGATACGCCGCCGTCTCTTGCAGCAGCATTGTAAATTTAGAAATCACCTCTTGCCGCGTGCTTGCGGTCCATCGCTTAAGAGATGATTTTTTTCTTTCGCGTAATATAACACGGCACATCGATTGGTGAAACGTAAGCGTGTTCGATCATTGAAAATCAACGAAGCGAAGAGAGAGAGAGAGATCTTCATAGACAGCAAGCTAGAGAGAGAGAGAGAGAGTTCATCCTCTTCATACGCTCAGTCGATCGTAATCCGAAACAACTTGGCCGGTCTGGGCGAAACATCGAAGCAAGCGCTGCTACTCGGCTATATAGCAGTATAGCAGCAGCAGTTCTCTTAACCAGCATCGGCAGGACACGCCGCTTCCTATAGTTTAGAAGTCGGCGCCGATGCTGGGGGTCCAGGGCGTAGTTTAGACAGGGGTGTAGAGACCACTACCACACAGCGTCGCTGCTGGTCATTCGGTTTGCAAGACACGCTTCTCTCTCTCTCTTGCTCTCTCGTTATATACCTGTGTCGTTCCGTAGCGGCTATCTATATATATATATATAGAAGCGGAGGATGTGCTCCGCGAGCCACGTTACTTCGGTATCAACAACAATCTCCATCGGACGTTATTCCGTTAGTGTCTTGGACTTCGTACGCTCGCGCGCTCTTTGTTCGTGTGCAGAGCGCACATGTATATATATATATATATTCGGCTACCGGTGCAAAGTCGATGCGCCAATACCGCGGAGATGTTCTCTCTGTATGTGTGTGTGTGAGTGTATAGAGCGTCGGCGGGTTGGGCTCTTGGCCAGTGTCCACTTCGGGCTCCAGTAATTAAACAGCCACGAGGCGGGCAAATTGAATCAGTCCAAGAGACAAGGGAGCGTCGACGCAGAGGTGACGGCCAACTAGCCGCAACTATGCTGTATGTCTATATAGCGAGTTGTGGGAGCTCTGGCTTCGTTGGCTTAAATCAGAAGCTTTCTATAGATATTCGTTGCTGAAAGTCGTCGTCGCGAGAAAGAGATGACAGTCGCGTCGGCTAATCGGATTATTACTCCGACAATTATATCCATCCGTCAGCGATACGCAAGCCGAATACATCCTACGACACATCACTTCTCGGCACATTCATCTAACGGATAGCAACACGGTCATGCATATACAGGGCGTGAAGGAGTTGCCGCTGCTACCCCCTTGACAACGTTGCATTAACTCTCTGTCCCTCGGCTAAGTGGTAAGTTTCTCCAAGATTGCATAATGCCGACGTACGCAGATGCGGTCGAAAGCATCTCTCCAGTACCTATATATACCTATAGACAAGCAGTTCGGAGCCTTATATACAGCAGTCGAAGGGTCCGCGACGACTCTTGCCGCTAAACTTTGACGAGCAAGTATCTATATATATATATACACACGCACGTTCGAGTCTCAGGATTAAGCTCATGCTTATAACCAGAGATTTTCTCCTCATCACAACGTAATACTCTACGTGATTCGCATATATGTGAAATTCAAGGCAGTGGCAATAAGTAGAATCAAGATTTTTCAATAAATAATCTCGCAGTCCCCCTACTGCACTCGTCGAAGCTTCTCCTTCCTCGTGAGCTTACCTAATGAAAATATAACAGTTTCTATATGCGCAGCAGCGCAGTGTTCGTCTGCTAGAAGGCAGTGGCGCATCAACCTGACACATAAACTCTTATTATGCTATATACGTTAAAGGGCGACTACGAGACGAGGAAGGGAAGGGGAAGGAGGCGCTAATGGAGCCACAAGTCAGCGGTTGGATATCGAGCCAGAGGCGCCGCTGCTGCTACGTCGGTGTCTACTTATTTTATATTTAACCGTCGTAAAGAAGGAGCTACTTACCGGATGCTTGGGATATTTAATAATACATTCTTTCTCAGCTTGGGATCAAAACTTTATATTGCTGGTATTATGAATGATTAGCTAAATCGTTAAGACCAACAGTGCGTGTACGTAGCGTGAACACATTTGCAAAGGGCGTCGAGTGTGGAATAGACACACAGAGTATATATACATATAGTCGGCGGTCCTATCTCGTGTCCGGCAACATTGTATATCCTCTATATTTTACGGAGAAATGAGCGCCAAGCTCAGGTCCAAGATAGCGAGGGGAAGACCATAGTAGAAGCTAATCGCCTTTAAGGTGTGCCTTGCCTTACTGGACTCCTCAGTCTTCTGGTCCGGTGGTGGTATCGCTCGGCCGGGGCTAATTGCTCCCTAGACTCTTCCAAAGTGCGCCTGACTAGCTCTCGATCGCCCGGCAACGCACGACTGCGTTAATATAAGGGCGGCTAGGTTTTAGCATCGTCGTCGTCGTCGTCGGGGAAGTACACTATACAGCGTTTCTCGCGCGTAGATTACACAGAGAGAAGGTATATATATATACGTACAGTGGCCAGTTGGGTCCTGGGCAGCGATGATGCAAGGTCCCCGGGTGCTCTCTTCTCTGTCGTGTCGGCTCGAAATACACTACAGCAAGCGAGAGCGCGCGACGTTGGCTGCGTTAGGAACATATATTAGCATTCTAACCGACCATTATTATATGGCCGGTCGCCGTTGGACCGGGAGCGTGTTTGCTGCGTACTTGGAGCAAGTTTACCAACAATTCACGGATGTGCGCTCGTTCGCTCGCTCGCTCGCTTGCGCGCTCTATAATGGCCCCACGGTTGCTTAATTTATCGCGGTTTATAATTAATAGCTTTGTAATTTTCATATGCTCCCGCCACCGAGGCTTTGCTAATACTCGCGCCGCGTCTCTCTTCGCTCTTTCTATGTGTGAACGAGTTCTCTCTCTCTCTCTCTCTCTCTCTCGATGTTGCCGGACCTTTCGCTTGAATTTATGCTTCTGCGTATGGCCTTTTACATCGATTGCCAGTGGACTGCTTTCTTTTTATCATTACATGAAAATGAATCGGAGGACAATAAACGCAAAAGCAACAAACATCAGTGCCAAGCATGCATTTGGAGTAGCGGGTGTATGTGTCTGACAGAGCTGATGCGCCGAAGAGGAAATCTTCTTCCCAGTGCTCTATGTGGCGCGTATATATACACAGTTGTCGACGTTACTGTCACCCGGTGTATATAACTCGTTCGGCGGACTGGCCGCGACGTTTTTCTTCTCAGCTTTGAGCGCTATCCTCGCGTCAGCTCCAAACATCCTGCTCAGCCGATGGCCGAGATTTCTCAGCCGTGAGTTTGTCCGTTAGTGGAGAAGCTTTCTCTCGAGTCACGAGCGATTATATACACTCCCCCTCGGCTAACTCTTTAGCCTCTTGGACACATCATCAAAGCAGAGTAGAGAAGACGTAACGAACCACATGTATATATGCGGACGAGTGAAACTTTGCGAGATTTTCGAGGATCAAAGCGATTTATGTCTGTATTTTTCGAGATAGCTCGCTTTTAATTCAACGGCCGAAAATTAATTCCACAGAATTTGCGTATCACCGGCGTAAATTAAATCCAGTGTATACTCAAAAAATCAACAGACTCCTCCCTACCTCGGTTATTTTTCCCGCGGAAAGGGCCATTCGAGAAAGGAAAAAAGAGGCCGAGCAAAGCAGTTTAGATATCCCCCTATACACATTCGCGGCGAATTTCATTTGTTGCGTGTTTGCTGTGTACCAAGAGAGATAGTAGTATATAGGTACGGTACCAGGCATGTGTGTAGAAGGGGGTGGCCAAGAGAGGGACGACAGGACGCATAATATAACGGACGTGCATAAATCCAGGTGCCAGTCAACAATGTGCATAAATACTGGCCCCTTGTAAGCTGCTGCCCTCTCCTCGTCGTAGCGGTACCAGCTTGCTTCGGGGGTGTGTGTGTGTGTGTCTGTGTGTCCTTGTGCTGCAACTTCGTCTCTCTCTCTCCCTTCTGCGCCAACTATGCGACGTCGCCGTTCCTCACTCTGAGGAGACAGCCTGTGGTTATGCTCGTCAGGACGTCCTCTCAGTGCGGCGGCTACTATACTGCTGGCTCAGGCTGCGGCCCGAATGAAATTTCAAGTCGGCAAGTTTGTCTCCTTGGACTCGTGAGAAGAGAGTAGTCTCCTCGACCCCTTCCTTGAGTTACTCCGGCGTATAGTCGTGAATGAGTCTCGGCACTTTAATGCGTGCAATTATACAAACTTTCAATTGTACGAGAGGCATTTCTCGCCGTGATTAATACGTTTAAAACAGTGCGAACATCATCTATTGAGTTTCCTTAGCGAAAAGATCAAACGAAGAAAATCAGCGAAAGAAATACAAACACAGAGAGACGACGACAATGACAGCAGCAGCAGCAGCAGCAGGGATAAGTAAAAACAAAAGGCGGCGGCGCGATAAGGCGCCTAACGAGAAAGTCTAGAAGTCGCGGGTGCGTCCCTCGAGGGGAACTATAATACGGAGTCACAGACAGATTCTACTATATATAACTATATCGCGTGTACTCGCCAGTTGCGTTCCCAAATACATATATACGTTTCAATCTCCGGCGTAATCCAGGATAGCCAGGACGCGCCGGTATTAGAAAAGTTTGTTTGGCTGTACATCACGACAGTTTGCTTACGGCACCGGTCGCCAACTCCTCCCAAAATGTGTTTTTCCTTCTGTCTTTCTCTCTCCTGTGGACGTATTTCTATCCGGAACTTAATCTCAAACTTTTTTTTCTTGCTCGCGCTTTACAAACGATGACTCGAGGAGAACGCTGTGAATCTACGAGTCGTATTATTGAGTCACTATAGGTGTATAGGTATTTATCAAAACAGAGCTGAGAAATTCCACATCCAATCGGCGCGTGATTACATCGTCCTGTGCGGAAACCAGTGCTTACTTACACCTCGGATAATTCGAGGCTGGCTCGCTGGTCAGGAGCTAGAGCTCACCGGGGACCTTCTCTACCCGCAATCTTATCTGACTGTAATACACCGATGCGACTACTTCTTCGATCTGTATGTATGTGTGTATCCTCTGCGCTGTGGTCATCCCAACTTATATTCTCTTTGTCTTCCACTGCTCAATTTCGCTCTCGCTTATGTCTCTTTGTTTATCTAGCGTAGATCTCTACGCGTAGGTTTGGTTTGCATTTTTATGGGATATTTATTCTGCGCGTCGCGGTTTTATACGGCCGGACATGCCGTTCGATTACGTTTTATGGAGGTATCGTACAGGCGCGCGCGCGCGAGAGAGAGGCGACGTTAGTTAGGGAGTTGTTACGGCTCGTTTGGTATAGGCTAGTATCGCCGTTACTTTATAGGGCCGATGCCTATGCACTCCAAGCATGCGGGTGTGTAATAATATGACAAGCTAAAATTATGCAATTTTTTTTTTTTTGTTCGTTGTAAAATTTACATTCTCCGGTCTATAAACACGGCGTTTTATCTTCAGCAGCTAGAGCATCAGAGAATACGCGCTTGTTCGCAGAATATTTAATCACGATATTTATACCGATCTCGACGTTTTCGAGAATACCTGCACGCACGACTCTATAATATCAAGTTTACGCGAAGGAAAACATTTTTCCTTATCTATCGGTCCGTCTAATACACCAGACTCGTGCTGTATATACGAAGATTCAGCTGATCCTTTTGTGACGCGCAAGCGGTGAGCTGCTCTCTATACTCCCGGCCGTCAGAGTATCTCTGCAGCGGCAGTCTGATATCTCGGCCATGTGCTTGTTGCACGTCTTTAGCGATAAAAGGAGTGAGAGGTGTCCTTCTCTCTTTCTTGGCTCTTGAACGCGAGCTCCTCCGATCCCCGTAAATACTCGACTCGATAGCCCAGGGATATCGGCTAATATTCTAAAGGACGACGCTGTAAGGCCTGCCTCGCTCGGATCCTCTTAGTCTTCTTCTTCTTCTTCTTCTTCTTTGGTTACTCTTCGCTCTCAGTTTATTACGTCCTTGCTACTTATTCTTATCTATTCGTTCTTCTTCTCTTGCTGTTTGCAGAAAATCTAGCGGAATTTGCAAATTACATACGCGCACCGAGAGAAGGTAGACTTTTGAAATATTTACAACGAACGCGTTTCCTAATGTATTCGGAGAACGCTGCCTGCTTAAACTTGTACAATATCGAAATTGAGCAATTTCAAAGCATCGTTATAGAGATTCGAATGAAAAGCATCTCTTTGAGATGTGTATGTGAAATAAGTGAATTTTTTTTTTTTTTCGAATCTTTGTACTAATGGTATCGATTTACAACTTTTACTGCGGGCTATATATTTTTTATGGCATAATCGAAGTGTATATTATGCTTCTCTCAAGTGAGTGGAATGTTACTCAGGGTTTCGTCTTAAGACGATAAGCAAGAATCAGAATGAGAGGGAAACACGCAAACATCTGCAATATCCGTTGTATACGTATTTTATTAAGTAAGTAGAATGTGACTGGATCTAGTCAGACGCTCGTTACAACTGTCAAACAAAGTATTAGATATTTCCTTGTTTCTATAACATTTGAAACTATGAAAAATTGTACTTATGCCTAACATTACGAATTTCTTGACTCATACTTTCTGTTCCACGTATCATCATCATCATCGATCGACGCCTAACTTCTTCAAAACGCAAAATTCAACCTTTCCCGTCGTTCCACACGTCCACCCACCTGGCCCGAGTGTATGCATGCTCACTTCCACAGGCGCCGCATCGTCGAGCAACGCGGCCGTACAATATTTATATTATCCCAACAGGACACTCTCGGGTAACACGGGCATGATTGCAATTCCGTTCGTATGTATCCACGTCCTTCTCCCTCCCTTTCTCTTCATTCGACGCCTGGGACGTATCAAAGCGCTGTCGAGCTCACCGGTTCTCGCGGTTATTCCTAATACTCATGACACTTTCAGCCGAATTCTTTATCCCTCAAAATGCCGATGAGTCACTCGGTAAGTAAACTAATTCAGGAAAGAAATCAGTGAAAGAATACACACAGAAAAGCGTCAGAAGAGTATACAGAATAGAAAGGGTGGCGGTAAATGAGGCAAGGCCAATCGTTTCATTGCATCAATAGTCGTACAGTACGACGGAGTTATACCAACTTTCTTGATAAATCCCGCTTACTTTACGCCATAACATAACTCGGGCGCGGAATCGGAACCACGGCCACGGAAGAATTGCAATTTGTAACTTTGGATGAGGTCCCCTCTTATACTGTATTACCACCCCGTTACGTTACCCCCCCCCCCCCCCATGATCGCCGCAATTTAC
>CM053171.1:3555095-3591086 GCA_012977825.3 Pteromalus puparum | reverse complement strand
CCCCCCCCCCCCCCATGATCGCCGGCAATTTTACTGTACTCCTCTTTCTCGTATAAGCCACGACTCTCCAGGGAGATTCTAGCAGCGATGTATTTTATACGAGAGCAATGATCACTTTCTTTATTCGTTCAATTTTTGATTCTGACGTCCGTCGAGTGTCGAGATTCGCTCGAAAGCTTCTATACACTCTTTCTCTCTCGCTTTCCCTCAGAGCTTGCGCGCACGGGTGGGATATAAACGGCATTGTGCTCGACTAATTAGTCGCGGGCGCGAGATCTAGGAGGCGAATGGATTTAATTAACATTCCTTGGGGCGCGGGTGTGAAAGTGCCTCTCGCTGAGGAGTAGGGGAGGTAAAATTGAAAGCTGTAAATGTCGCCCGCACGCTCCCCGCAATTCGACGAGGTGATCCTCCTTTATAACCCTCCTCCGTTGGGCTTCAGCTCTCTTTTCACACGTCCATCCGAACTTGGAATTCTCCCGTTCAGTCGCCAAGCTGAACTGCTTTCCCCGCAGTTCAGGCGGACGAGTCAGCCCGAGCGGATGAAAATCAAGGAAGTCGAGGAAATCTAATACTTTTTCCAACGAACGGATTTGATTTCTTTTTTAATGAAAGTATTTCTAGAGTATCGTATTAGTATACTAGGTATATCGGGTAGTGAAAGAAAAACAGTGAATCATAGCAAGTATTATCCCTCGGCAACTTCAAAAACATCGTCCAACTTTAAAGACCCTCAAACGAGAATGAATTTTCGGCATACAGCCCTAAAGTGCAATTTTATTTGTCATGTAGATCCACTCTCGGAAAATTCAAGCTTATCCCTTTTGCGCCTATACACAACTCGTGGCAGCTAATTTTTGTTGGAAAACTCTAATACGCGCTGCAGTTACATCCGCCCACACACACTCTCTCTCTCTCTCTCTCTCTCTCTGCAATAGCGGCGCGTCTTTGCACGGCTAAGGTTTCAATTTTCGCCGAACGGCTAAGCGCGAGCTGAGCTCAGCAGTTTCTCAAGCCGCCGTCCGCGGAAAACTAGCTGGGCTGCACGCCACGCTGGCTAAACATTCTCCTCCTCGACCCACAGGCCTGAGCACTATACACTCTAAATCACGATCTTACTTGACGAGCATTTTGTCTTTGGAACTAATGGAGTTGCCTCGGAATATCAATTAAGCTCGGCCGTGTAGTCTGAGCTATATATACTCGAAGCTTCGAGACTGGACAACTTTTGTCGTAGTTGAACTAATTACTGTTGGTTATTCCTCGCAGTTATTTCAGAGAAAAATCATAGTCTCCAGAAAAGGACGCGCCTGACCTAACGTGACTTTATCTACTGGTCAGCTGAGATTATGTTAGAATTTGATAATTACAAAAAGTCAATTAATTCGACGTCGGAGTAAGCAGTACACCGAGTTCTGTCTAATAGTTGGAATTAAAAAAAAATACGACTAGCTCGAATCCGTTCCCCGCCAGAGTAAACGGAGGCGACACCGAAAGCGAAAAAAAAAAGAACAACCGGAATAATTAATTGCTAGAACTCAGACTCGGTGGTAGCCGATACCGATTGCTCGGCGTTAATTTAGCGCGAATAATTGAGATCAGGTGATCGATCGGGCGTACGGTGGCCGGTGAGGTGGCGAAACGTTGGCTAAAGTCATCCCATTCGTCTTAGGTAAGATGCTCGTGAGAGGAGATCATCGATTTCGGCACCGCGCGCGTGGCTAAGGAAAATTAAATGATGCAGACTTTGCCGAAGGAGAGTTATTTGTCACGGGCTGCTTGCTTTCCTGCTTCACGAGCTCCTTCGATCTATATCCTCGTGACTTGGCCTTATACCCACATCGTTCACGTGTATTCTATTTGGTTACTTTGTCTGCTCTGTTTTCCAGCTCAGTTTTTGGGGTCTCTATTAAGCTCGCGCGTTTGTTTTCCGCTTTGATGAACACGACTTGTGTGACATGACTAAAATATAATTTTTCTGGTAAATTACTAACTTGTGGTAGGAAGAAAAATTCACTCTAAAATGAGCGTTTAGCCTATAGAACTTATTTTTACAGTTGTTGAAAACAGACTGACATATTCGTCAGCATAGTTTAATGCTATTTAGATAGGTGGCGCGTGGGCGCTTTTATACTTTCCTTATCAGAATCTGCGCGTAGAGTGCATATATATATGTGCAGCATTGTGTAAGCTATGTCAGGAACCCAGCACAGCCTTATTGTTAGATCTGTTTAAGCCACTAATGTTTAATACTAACTTTATAAACTGCCTTCGTAATCTGCAGGATAATAGGAATATAATCTACTGTTTTTCTACTTCTGAAATTATTCTCACAAACAAATATAGACCTCAGAAAGCTTTGGTAATCAAAAGAGATATCTGAACAAGCGCTTTTTTGAACGGTACGTCTTGAATATAAATATGCTTAAACGTTTCAAACACCGTGAAATCACTGTTGAATAACGAGTTCGCAATCGACCATAGAACCCCGATTAATCCGCACCGGAAAAAAGAAACCGTCAAACGTATAATCGTCAGGTATTAAAGCGATCAATCCCGTAACTCGCCTCGATAATGACATAAATTCAGTACTATACGTATACGCACACTGCTGGTATGAAAAGAAGCGAAAAAGTGCATAGAAAAGCCAGGGGAGTTATAACATAGGACAGACAGCAGGCGAGAGAGCAGCAATTGAAAAATCGCGCCTGTCGAACTTTAATGAAAATCCTCCCATTGGGCAATCGCTCAGTCGTGGGGCCGATAACTCTGCCATCGTCTGTCGTCGAATCAAAGGCTGCACGTGCAGCGTTGTCTCTCTCTCTCTCTCTCAAAAGAGTTCGCGTCAACAGCGTCCTTGACAGGCTTCCTTGCTACTTGGGCGTAAAATTAATACAAATAAATAACCTCCGGCGGGTTGCATGCGCGACAAGAGAGAGAGAGAGAGAGTATAGTCAAGAGCTCGAAGAAGAAGGGGGCAAGGCCGTCGCCGCTACCGCGCGCGAAAGTTGGCGATGACGGCGGATGTTATTGGCAGCGGGGCCATTCGTCGCGATGATGGATGCCTGACAGGCGCTCGCTCTCGCTCTCCTCGCCAGGCAGTTATAATAAGTAATGGGCTCACTTCCGCTGCTACTGCCTGAATGCTCGACTCTGACTCTCTTTCTCTCTCTCTCTCACTCGTGTATAACTCTACAGGACGAAAAGCGAGAGAGAGAGAGAGAGAGAGAGAGAGAAAGCGCGAGAGGGGCGAGACCACTCGTCTTCCTGTACTTTCTACCCCGTCTCTTTCTCGTCCACCTCCATCTTCCAGCTCGTGCAAGCGGAGGAGAGAGCGCCACCTTCTCCTTCTTCTTCTCATCCCGCTTCTCTCTCTCTCTCTCTCTCTCTCTTCTCGTAATAACTACAAATCTGTCACACATTAATTCTACGTCTGGCATAAATTCGAGCGCCGGTACACGAGAGCCGCCGCCAGGCGGAGAAGAGGAAAAAGTTATCACGCGGACTTGTAGTATGTGTGTGTACGCCTGGGTTCTGCCTTATTTCGCGCTCGCGCTTTGAAAGAAAACTGTCGTAATTTTTGCCCGCTGGAATTTTCTATGAGTTATCGATTTATTTAGTGAATTCGACTTTTTTTTCCGAGAGAGACGATTGACACTCGCTTCTTTTTTTCTTTTGCTGACGCACTCGTGCCACCATAAACTGTTCTGTGTGTGATATCTTCAGCATCTAGTTTTATCGTACGACTATCGTTTACCTCTCCTTTTCTTATCGCGGGTCAACCTTTTGCACGGACGACGTATTTTCGGCTTTCTCGCAGACCACTATCCTGACCCGACAGAAAGCCGTATCGCTGACTTATTTACGATCAGCGTAAGCCTAGCTCTCTACTCGCCACCGCACATCGGATATCGATATCGAACTATTGTTGTCACTAGTCTCTCTTTCTCGCTTACTGGTGGTCACCCTCGCTGATAGTTCGAAAGTTGTCCTAAATTTGCGACTGGACGTTAATGATGCCGCAATGCTGGTAATTCGGAATAAAATTCGGATATGAAGAGAAACATTATAACCGTTAGAGTTTGTTCGATTACATTTAAGATATACTTTGAGAAAGCAAGCGAATCAATAGTTTTAAATAGGAGCTATATTTAGTTTAATGCTATAGATAAAAAAAAAATTCATCACATAATATGACTTGAATGTAGATTTAGTATTTTTCCACAAAAATTTGAGTAGATTTCATTTCATATTTATTATGTATTTCAATTTGAATCAAAGATTATATAGACAATACAATTTATTTTAGTTGAATGCAGTAAATATGCTAGGACAAAAATTGGACATTTTTCGCAAATAATAAACTTTTAGTTCAAAGAACAGCATGCATAACGTGAAACGTCTGACAAAAATGAACGTTTTCTATAGTCTCTGGTTAGCGATGATAGGTGGCGCATACGCACTTTTCTATTTCCTTCGTCGCTATAAGGAACGCACACTATACATATATAACAGTGTGCCGCATGTGCCAAAACTGTCTAATTGGGCCTGCTTGAGTCACACATGTTAATATAATAACAAGTTTTGTCTCGTCTGTTTATGCGTTGATGTTCGCTCAGTCTCAAATTTTTACACTTTCAAGATAAGGCATGCGGAGAACAATCGTGCTCCACTTGAAAAATCTCTCAAAATTAAAGAGTTAAAAAAAAATAATAACCTTGTACAATATTTAAAAACAAAGATTTCTTCGACATAAAAAAATCACATATCATAATAATGCGCACTTCGACGCTAATTACGATCGAAAAACGTTCCAAAAACAAATGACAGCCTCGTCCTCGCGTCTAGGCAAACGTAGTAGAGTCCAATGCAGAGAAGTGCGCGTAGGGCAGAGCAATCGCGCAATGATTCTGTGCGCTCAAGTGGCACAATACGTATATGCGAGTTGGTGCGGCTAACCCTACGTCACGAGGATACAGCTCGCTTTGGTATAGAGCTGAGAGCGATGCAGACCCACATACTGCCGCAGTAGCCTACTACTATACTATATTGTACAGTTCACGCAGACTCTCCCTCTCTTTGTTTATGCATGCGTGTACGCGTCTATCTCTCGCTCTGGCTATACTGTACAGAGAGAGAGAGAGCGAGTGAGCCTGGTCAGTTTAGGCCGGGCATATGGCAGCTCGTATCTACGTAGCCAGACAGCTGGAGTGACTCATGGTGGATTACAGTGATTGCTTGTTTATGGTCATTAACATCCTCGTGGTCCCATAACTACCCCGCATGGCGTCCCGTCCCATCAACGGACGATCCGACGCACACATATACGCTTGCACTTGCACCGAGCACTAACCGTATACCAGAACTCGAGCTGTGCTATATATATATATATATATACCTGCAGTGCAACGCAGGTGTATACATATACCTACGCTAAACGGCAGGTCGAAAGGAGGGAGAGCGTTCTATACGCAGACATGCGTGATGTCAATGATTATGCCTCGTGTTGCGCGCTTCTACTATAGTGTGGAGGGAGAGCTCGCGTATCGAATTGATGCAATTACCCGTCTTTGTTTATGCGCTCCTCCGCTTGAGGATTACGTTGGCGAATGGCTTTTCGACTAGTGTTGTTGCGCCTTGACGCGAACTGCGACGAAGCTCATCCAATATTTATTTTGTGCTATATACGCGGAATATTTTTCCGGAAGCGATCGGTATACGGGCATGATTTAGTCGTCATCGGGAACAACTCGATCGATCTCTAAACAATAGAGCTCGCACAGCAATCAAATACCTTCGCACTCAAGCATTTAACGCAGGCCTATGGATTGATGGATACGGAGTTCCTGGAGCAGCGCGCTGGCAATTATACGCGGCTGCAACATGCGCTCGTGTCACATACATCGTCTCTCAGTTCGCAGTCCAGTGTATATATATATGCATACACAGGACGAGGTATCGGTTCCCCGTGTGTAAAATCCCCATGTGTTCCATATAGGTATATGAACACACACAGAAGCCGTATAGTAGTCGGCGCGTGTCCATTGTGCTAGAAATTCATAGTGGATTTAGGGAATCGCCGGCGCGCAAATGCTCCCCTCCTCGATAAATGCGTCATACGGAGCTCGTACGTTTCCGACTGGATTTTGCTCTCTCCCTCTCTCGCACGTTACGGCCTTATTAAAGCTATCCTTCATTTGTAATTATCTCTTGTGGGACGCATTAGCGATGCGCGTCCAGCTGCGATTAGTTTTTAAATTATACGAATGGGGATCACCGTCGACCGCTATGTATACGTATGCGTATAATCGATCGAGTTCGTTTATCGGAAACGAATCCTAAGCGTTTTGCGCGAAACTATATATAGTGTATAAAGTATAATACGCATTTCTCTCGCTATATAAACTTTTATATATACACACACGTAGAGGCGATAGTGCGGTAACGTAGCTGTGTACAGCGACGACTCACGCGTCCCCAGCGTCCGCTCACAATTCGACAATAAACATCTTATCGTGAATGACAAACAACATTATCAAAAGCCGGCGCCGCTGTAAAATGGAGTTACAGGTCGAGC
Source organism: Pteromalus puparum (assembly GCA_012977825.3). Classification (NCBI taxonomy): domain Eukaryota; kingdom Metazoa; phylum Arthropoda; class Insecta; order Hymenoptera; family Pteromalidae; genus Pteromalus; species Pteromalus puparum. The sequence continues at coordinate 3,584,509 of CM053171.1, read as the reverse complement.
GCTCGCGCGTGTGCCATTTCTAGATTGCTATCTGTGAATCTAGAATCATGGGGCTTAACACTAACAGCGACGGAGCAGTCCGGCAGAGCAGCTACTCGTAATTCGCGCCCACCCTCGTTTTGCCGTCGGGGGACGACCCCGCACTCACACACACACACACACACACACAAATACGCGCGTGTGGCTATACTGTTGTGTATACGTATATAACACCAGTGCAGCCTCTCGAATTCACGTATACAGTCACACGCACACAGAGAGACACGATATACCGTCAAACGGCCGCCACCGCCGCCCCTTGATTGCCTCATTGGATCGCATTATGTCCGCGCCATTATCATAATTCAGGGATTTTTCACGGACGCTCTCTATCTCTGTCGGTCTTTCGGCCGCGTTTGATAGGCTGCGGCTGTGTGCTTTCGATTGCCGCAGCACAGTGTTTCATGGCTCTGTATATACCTATATGTATGCGCGACGGGGAAAGAGAGACGATGAGCCGAGACTGACTCTGTGCGAGAGAGAGAGAGTGAGAGAGACAGGAATATGAGCTGTGAGGGCTTCGAGATAACGACAACAAAATATTCACGTGCACGATTTAAACATTTTACTTTGGCTCTGATGTTTTATCGGGTGTGCCTGAAAAACAATGTTTTTACGGTGTGTATTGTTCAATTTACGCGTTCGACTGAACAATTCACGATTCTTAATCGAGGAGCGAAAAAATTTAAGAGCGAAATGTGTGAATAATAGTTATGAGAATTCAATTGTAGTTATAGCATCAGCGGCTAAAGTAGTAGGCCTAACAAGTGAGTTTGTACTTCGCTGGCCACAGACTATAGGAGAATTTAAACGGTGGAACGTCGGTGGGAGAAAGGCTAGTCCGAAACTGCGTTGTTCCGGAAAACTGTAATTTAAAAATATTTACAACCGCTATTCTTCTGAGAATAAATAACGTTCGAAAAATTTGAAGCTGTACACGGATCGCGCTTATCTCAGCGCAAGTTATGAGTTTCGCGTATTATCGCTTCTTTTTCTCACTACTCTCTTGTTTTTGGCGCCAAAAGGGTTACCCTTCGATTCATCAATATTCACTTAGCGGCTCGTTATACGGGCAGTCGTTCGATACACGAAAATAAGAAGAGGACTTATGGAAATGAATCTGGTAATTCGCGTGTTCGCATGCTCGTCTGTCATATACTATATACTGATGAGAACCACCGCCGCTCGAATCGCAATTAACGATCCGCCATTAAAATTATAGAGATGTACATGCTTTGTAGGAGATTTCTGCCGCGAATTTATTGATTCTGGTTGGAGGATAGTGATTTATTGCAGTGATTCGAATTTCGAATTTTAATTCAATTAAAAATATTGTTTCAAACTTGCATGAATTACTTTTTTTCATTAACAAAGATCCCGAATACATATTGAGCTGATTAGCTTGCCGCGCTAGTTTTATACTCTGAGGTGTATCCCTTCCAGCCACGATGGCAAAGCGCATATAACCTACTTTTGCTTAATAAGGAGCGGGAAAAGGCGCAATTTCAATTAAAATCATTATCATAAGAAACCTGCAGACGTGCTACATACATATACGTATATATAAGCGGTAGAGCAGTAGCATCGGCTACAAGCTCGAAGGTAAGAAGAAAGAAAAAATCAACAGCGAGTCGGGATTAAAAGATAAAGAAAGCAGAAGGAAAATATCGAATCGCCGGGGTTATTACGTTAAATGAAGAGTACGAAGGAGGCGAGAGAAGCAGCAGCAGCAGCAGCAACAGCAGCATATTAGAAGCGATGTGTAAATTGAAGCGAAAACTGCGTCCCGACACTGCACACGCGTTGTTATAACCAGAGGGACGTTCAAGATTTCTCCAGCCCCTTAATTTATTGATATAATCAGCTCAGCTTTGTTAAACACGCATAATAAGGACGTCAGAAGGCGAAGGGACGCGTTGTATTTATACATGTATATAGAGGAGAGAGCGGGCTGCACGAGTACCCCGGATTATTCACGCGCCGCTGAAAAGCAGCCTTAATTAGACTTCGCGACGTCGCGAGAGGAAAGTGTCCACCGTTATACTGCCCGTTGTTCTCTCGCTTCGTTCTTCCTCTTCACGACTTTTATATGTGATTATTGTTTTCATAAATCCAGCGAAGCGCTCTCTCGATTCTCTTCCCACTGCGTTACTTTGCAATTAAAAGTATCCTTACGTGCTTGGTCTTTGTTACGTACTTAAGCGATAATTCGACTGCTTCGCTGAGTGGAAAATGAAGGTGGAACAATTCTTACGATTATGCATACTGTTGTACGTTTGCTCGTTGAATCACTCATGGGCGTTAATTCGGCTGTTCCGTCATAATTAGGAAAATATTGCCGAGAGAATAAATCCCGTACAAATCTATAATTCACATCTCGTCGTTTGTACGTATATAGGTATACAACCGGGCGAAGAATCAAAAAACCGATGAGCGAAAGTGGCTACCGTGGTATAAAAAAAAAACCCAAACGCAGTCGAGCAGGAAACAAGCATCCGAGTGAATGATTCTTCTTTATTTTCCAACGAGTCCATCAAGCTTTGAGAGTTGGCATAGCAGCAGCAGCAGCAGCAGCAAAAAAGTGCTCCATCTAACTCTCCTTGCTCGCGGTGACACGCGTATAGCTGGAGGTAATCACTCGGTGATGTAGTCCCCTCGATGCGTGTGTGTGTGCGGACCGACGAAGAAGAGGGAAAGAGAGAGGGACGAGAGTGATTGCGAGAGGACGAGTGATATGTGGAGAGGAAGAGACTTTTAAGCGACGAACGATGGACAGCAAGAGAAACGAGGATTCCGAGCAGGTGTGCGCTCAGTGTTTTTATTGCGGCTCGTTTGGGAAGTTTAAACACTTGTCGATCGCGGCTGTCTTGATGTGTCAGGAATTTGTCTTTCTGACGAATTGAAAATGCATTTTCACTTTAGAATTTGTGGAATTTTCGTTTTTGTTCTGCATTATGACCAATTTTTGCGCTGATGTGCTGTTTGAAAAAAAGTATTTTATAGATTACAAATTTTTGATAAGCAGATCTCACGAAAGGAAGTAGAAGGTGGCGTAGAGATGTACACCGCAGGGCTCACACAAAGTGCGAGTATTAGAGCGATTGACTGCCGGACGTAACCGGGATACGTGCTGGCCGGTAACACGTGTAACGTACTGCTGCCATGTATCTCCTGGCGCCTCGTGTTTATGTGCTGCGCGCCACTACATATACCTATATATTTGCTTGCAGTACGGGCTTTTGCACATCCCCGATTCCGCAGTCACTTGCTCTGACGATTTGCCACATCTGCGAGCCGCAGCTCGTCGTCTGTCTCCTTTCGTTTTTTTTTTTTAATAGAATTACTTGGGATCATGTAGGTATGTAAGCTCTTTTGCTTTGAAAAAGGGGATTTTATTACAATGACCGGACGCGTTGATTAAATTTTGAGAGTGTGTGATGGGTTAGTAAATTGTTGGGATTTTTAGTTTTATAATTATTTGAAACAGCGCCATGTTCCGAAAGAGATAGAGATAGAAAGAGAGAGAGAAACAAGTGATCGTAGTATACAACGAGCTCCACTAGAGGGCTACCGGGAACTCGAAAGCGAACTAGCGCTGGATATAGTACTTATAGGAGATACCCGACTGTATAGAGAGTGATCTTGTGTGTTAACTCAAATCATTATTCTTTATCATCAGCTAGCCCTGATGGGAATACATCATTGTTGAAGCGTGGGTAAGAGTTCGATATTTTATGTGAAAGAAATCTTTCTGGAATACCCACGTTACACGCTAACTTAATGGCGAGCAACTGATATATGCTTTAATAGAAACGTATACTTTGGATGGCAGTTAACACTATTTTTATTCTGATACTTTAGTTTATTTACAAAGTGTCTCAGAGACCGAGAAGGTCTTGTTAGTGTAGATGTTACACGTGTAATTCTTGAATCTGTTCTGGTGATTCTTCGTGTGGTGCAGGCTGCTTATAAAGGTTATCAGTCTATTGTATTAGGAGGGTGAGTGTTGAGCCGTCGGAGAGTGCTCACCGACGATCTCTGCCGTAACGAGAATTCACGCGTTACAGCTATTCAAATAAAAATTGCAAGCGTACCAAGCAAGTATATTTAATTATATTTATTGAACAAATTTGCTACAAAATCAAAAGAAAGTCGCGTATAAAAGTTGAACTTAAAGGTAGACGGAGTAAATTAGTGCAGGTTACGAAGTTGCTATAACTGTTAGTTTGACACCTGGAGAGAAGTCCCCAAGGTGTGCTTCGCGTGGCGGTCAAGTCGAATCTGAATCTGTCTTGCTTCTGTCTTTCATTGGCGGAAATTCGGTGATGTAGGTGGCGCTGGTGGTGTAGGAAAGGCTAGGGGGAGGAAGGTACCTCCAGGTATGTGGGCACCCAGGTATAGAGTCGTATAAATGCAATTAGCATAGCGTCTGGGTTCAGTTCTTAATGATTGCATCAGCGCGGGGTGTGTGTCGTTATGTCGTTAAGATAGGTGTACATTGGCGAAAAACCCCGAGAATATTATGCCTGCGCAGAGGACGTACGATGATATAGCGGTGATATTTATGGCAACATCGGGAAAACGTGTCTAGACAAGTATAAGAGGTGCTCGATATTAGTCTGTCTCTTACAAATTACGGATTATATTGCGGTTTTCTTAGAATTGAACGCGTCGTTCATGCGGGTATATAAACTACGCATTTTCTATAAACTAGAGAATTATATACATACGTCGTGCGACGTAACAGTGAGAGAGGGGATGCTTGAGTAATAAGGGACAATTGCTGCGTAGACAAGTGTTACGTCCGAACGACGAACCAAGTATACCTCCGTTTTGAGTTAGCTGTCGCTGAACTCGGGATGGAGTCGCTCCCTGATTCTAAATTTTAATAAAACGCGTTGTTCATATAAAATTTATGACCCGGCACTCACTAACGAACGAATTTCGCTGAACTGTAGGCCAAAAGACCTCCGACATGCGAAGTCTAGTCAATCCTCCAGTCAACTACACAAGTTCACCAATAAAAAAAACTTGAAGTATGAGCGGCAACGTTCAAAGCCCACTCATACACACGTTCCCAACCCTTGAAAATATGGTTAAATTATTTATTTGTTTTCTATTTTACTTACTTTTTCAATGCTTTCTGCAAACTCAGAGTTTATTTGTCCGTAAACTCCTTCCTTCCAGATAGTAGTAAAAATTTTGAAATATTTAAAATAAACAACTCTGAACTCAAAAATTTTAAATCTTATAAAAACACAAATTTATTTAAAACACAAGTATAATCTACGCTACAGAAATGTGAACAAAACAAAACTTAAAAATTTTCCTTTGGAGCAGCCACCTCGACTGAACTCCACGACCAGACTAAACTTCCAGAGTGACACTTTTCTCGCCTGTCACCCTCGCATCGCATCGCATCATCCCCTCTATGCAGATTTTTCCCACAGGCCCTTCCCTTTGGGTCCGCATCAGCGCCCTCTTTATCGGTCATCGACCTATTGCGTCGCTTCTTTCCGCTTCATCTCCGCCTCTTCCGGTCTTCTCCCTCACTGCTTTTGTCTCCACCCACGCTACCTTCCTAGTCTTGCCGATTTCCGGTAGATGTCCCTCCCTGTACTATTTTCCGATTTTCTTTAGTTCAATTCCTAATTATTTACTAAATTTACAATAGTTTCTTATATTTTAGTTATCACATTAAGTAAATTTTATTCTAAACTTAATTTAACAATTTATTTAATATAATTATATATTTTAAACTTTCTCTGTAATAATGTTCATAATTAATCTAATCTAATATTATTATTATATTCAATGAATTATTATATTTAAATATTTCCTAACGTTTAACTATTTCGATCTTAAATTATAGTAAAATCTGTGCGAGTACTTTTTCCACGCCACGGATGCGAGTTTCTTTCTCATAAAAATATTATAAATAAACTATGCACACTTGTAGCTTACTGCTTTTCAACTGTCCATACTTTATATGAATCTAAATTTTTATTTTATTTATAAACAATGCTTCCACTTTGAAATATTTTTGCTTTGTAAGCAGTACGTTGTCTCGCATCTGCGACGCAAAACTCAAAACCGGATTATCGTCTCGTCGCCGAGTTTTCGACAAACAAGGTGTTTGTATTTTACGTGCCAAACTTAAACACCGCTGATTTTATTTAAAGGGATACTCGATGCGGATGAAAGGGTTGGGTTTGTCAAGTTACAACTCAATTGTTTGTGATTAGAGATAATACAAAGATACCGTTTATTCAACTTAACAATAATTCTTTTAATTGTTATACAACCAAGTTCAACAATGCGCTGACTCAAATATGTAATCATCGGTGATTTCCTCGATTATGATAATAATACAAATAAAAATGGATTTGTTCGCTATCGCCCGAGCAAATTACAATATTAATGCATACGCGACGCACTATATTCGCAGGAACGATGCATACCAAAAAACAAACAAAACGAATTTAATCTCCCTTTTTGTACGGGTAAATTATAATTTTCCACGAGTGGAATCGTTTGCGTACACGACGCACGAAAGTTTCGAGAGAACTTACTGCTCGGCAACTCGGCTTCTCGCACAGGCTGTCGAGAGTAAGGGAACGCTCACGACACAATGACTTGGCCTCTCGCTCTAGTTATTGTGTGTGAGAACGCGCAACTGGCGCAACACGCGAATGCGCTCACTTGCCTATATCCCTCCCGGACGCCTACTTCTAGTGCGGGAGAAGCAAACGAGGAGCCGCCTAGCGGCGGCGGCTCGAACTAACCGCTCGAATGCGAGTCGCTCTACATACTATAAACACAAGGTCATTAGGCTATTTGAATTTTCCGTGAATCCTGTCTCGGATTTTATCGCCTACGCACAAATATTACGATAGGGCCACTGCCCGTCTCTTAACGATCCTCGATCGCTCGCTTCGCGCGCTCTTAATATCTATTTGCCTAGACTGCCAAATTGCACAGTCTAGACGTTCACTCGCACTATTCTAATATCTACGCACAATATATATATATATATATATTTTTTTGCATCGCAGCTGCGTTTTCACTTTCTCCTGCAACTGTGCGATTTTCAAGTTTTTGTTCGACGTAACACAATTTGAGACAGGTTAGGATTTTCATGTGAAATGAGTGGTGTGGCACCTAAGATAGACATAGGGGTGGAGTACCTTCCAGATAGATAAAGCTTAATGACATAGACAGAGGATGGAGTACTTTTTAGATATAGAGAGCTTAATGACATGCTGGCGTAGATATAGTCGTAAAGGTCCATGGGAAATGTAATCGCCGTCTAGACGTAATTGCACCTAGTTCTGTTGTATGGGAAATGCGTCTAGACGTTTAGCAAGAATTTTGTATGTATGCAAGGACACAACAATCATCTTTCGGATTGCATCTACATCGTCCGTGATGATGTTATAAATGTCTTTATCTAATTCGACAAAGACGAATGTGCCGGTATCCTATCGTTATTAAAATTTTCGCTGAAAACGAACTGTTGAGGATATATTTATCTGCGTGATAAATAATCAACACACAGAGTTGTAAGCTTCCAAGTTTAATAAATTTATTTGAAAAAGAAAAATACATATACAATACACGACGAGCGAGACAGACGAGAGCTACACGACTGCTCGTACTCGGTGTCGGACTTGAACTATCTGCTGTCCTCCGCTGAGGGCATTACAATACCTCGGAGACGCGGCCCAAACAGCTGATCTAGGAGAGGGACGCCGATATCCAGGTATGCGGAGATGCGGTCGAGGCGTAGGCCGACTGACCCTCCATTTATGGCCCTCGTCGCCGATGCCGCTCACCTGGGCATCATCTGGCGCACGCTCTGCGGAGTGCGCGTCTCTTACTAATCCCTAATTGCCCTGTTTGTCGCACGTCTTCTGTAGGCAATAAACCCGCTGCGTCTCCAAGAAGCTTATAATACTAAAGTACAGATGCGCTACGGAGTTCGGCGACGAACTCCGCCAGGCATCTGCACTTGGGTTTTTCCCGCAGTTATAATAAAGCTATAAACTATATTTCTAAATTATACCTATGGATCTACGCAGAAATTCAACACGGATAATTGTACATTATGCACTTTGACAAACACCGATATTTCTACCTCGCCTCCGTGGGTCCCGTTCTTATTCATATATTGTACTTTTCATACGACTCTTTGTCTGGTATTGGACGGCAGCGTAGGATTCATCACCGATGATGAACGAGGCATAACCCTCCCAGTGTTTTAGAACAAATCTTTTGATTTGCAACCACACTTGTCGGTGTTTTTCTTGGGAATTAAAAAGATGAAAGGCAAAACAGCGAAATATACAGTTGCCATCGGCGACAACGACGGATTCAACAACGTTATTCACATTTTTAGCCACGTAGAAGGCAATCGGCATCGGGGCTGTAATTTATATGTACTAATGTAGGTTGAGGATACCAAACTACTTTAAATGAGAACTCAGTGTTCGTTGTATTTCTTTATTCGCCGGACGTGTGACAGCGGCTCGTCTCTCGACGTTAACAAATCGAGAGCCGAGGAGGAACTGAGGTTCGAGGTACATTGGCAACGCTTAGTACCTCGTGAAGTATCGCAAAGAGTGGGAGACTAGATGCGGTGAGATGCAGAAACATTGTCTCGGGAAATGCCGTGTCGCCAAACGTTTTATGACTTCGGTTGGGGCTTATTCGGGCCCTGTCATAAAGTTTGGGCGACGGGACATTTGCCGAGCGCGTCTCGATTTCTGCTCGCCACACTAAAGATGATAAGTTTACTTGTGGAAACGAAAACTAGGTATTCATCTAGTACTATCCCCATCAATCCCAAAAAGACCTAACTCTGTAAGCCGATCTCGTTGCAGTGGTGCGAAAAAAAAGCATAAACAAGAGCCGCGATTTGCCGGCGCGTACTTTTTGTGACACAAAAAACAAGAGACCACTGGCGCGCATGGAGCGAGCGAAACTCGGCAATTAATTTAAATGTCGAGCAGTTCGGCGCAAACGTAATTTGTCGAGACTAGCGCAGGCGGTCATCGTCGGGCACAACAACTCTTCCACACATATATATGCATATATATATATATATATATATATAAAGCGTATAGCCTCTAGCTCGCGGCTATTTACCCCGCATGTATATATTCGGAAAAAGCTCTCTCGCATATTTCGTCCTAGCCGCGATCGCGCGAAATCGAGATCGCGATCGCTTATATGACACGGCTGCAAAGCTGGCGGAAAAACACAGTATACACACACATATACATATATGTATATAGCAGTGCTCGTCGATCGTGAAATACGTCCCGGGCGCGCGCCGAAAAATATATATTTAAGTGCTCGGCTGTGCGCAACTACGTCATACAGAGCGCTTGCGCGAGAGTTTATAGTGATGCGACAAAAATGTAAATGCGATATCGTCGCGGGATTTCGAGGCATAAATCTCGCGTTAATGTGTGGAAAAGAGAGTCGAGGGGTAGCGCGCGGGCTCTCGTACCAGCTTCATACCGGGGGTTGAGTTTGGTTCGGGGGTGGAATGTATATATACCGGAGGGTAGCAGTCTGCTCGTGTGTGTACGTCATGTCTGGAGTTTATCATTGGAATTTCTCGAGCAGGCGTATATTATCATTGCGGAATTCTATCGTTCGGCAAAAAAAATCAACTGATAGTGCCTAATCGTTCGGTGTACAGTGGACGCGTTCGATCTCCAAACAAAGTATTATATAGCGTTAAAGAGGCGAACGAGAGAAAAGAGTAAAGAGAGGGAGTGTAGGAGAGACGAACAGGAGAGTACAGAGAGAGAGAGAGAGAGAGAGAGAGGGGGAAGAGGGTGATGGGGGGGGGGGGGTTTAAAGGAAGGAGGGCTTTGCCGCGATAGATCACGCGGGCGGCAGTGTGCTCCTTCGAAAAACATCCATAAAACGCAGTAGGGCGGACTTGGCGACAATAAACTCTACATATAAATCTTGTCCTGTGACGCCGTGATACGCTGATGGCGAGCACGATAATCTCCGAGAATGCGGGACCCTTTTCTCTCTCTCTCTCTCTCGCTCTCTTCTCTTTCCCCTCTCTCGTCTTCTTTATTCGTCGTATCTCTCTCTCACTCCCTCTCGCGTTGTTTCACTGTCCTGCAGGCCCTTCATCCATCCTAGAGGGACCGGGGCAGCTTCTTTACCCCCTCCTCCCTCAGCCCGCTAAACGCGCATCCTGAATTTGCATCTTCGAAATACGAGTTCGGACTGCATAAATTTCTCGGCTCGTTTATAAACTTTGCAGCGTCCTCACTCTATCTTTGCTTCTCCCTTCTCTCTCGTGTTCGCTATATACGCTAACTCTTTTTTATCCATTCTGCAGCTCTCTTGTTCTTCTTTTTGTTATTTCGTGTGTATAGTCGCTCTCTCCGCGGATTTACACGCTCTTCGCGCGCTGAAAATATTTTGGTCAGCCACGCTTTCAATCAGACCTTTCATCGATTTTTGCGCAACTCTCTCGAGCTACTACCACACCGCTGCTCGACTGATTTATCTCCTGAAAATTCGGACCGATTGAATGAATTTCGAGTGACTCTCTCGCTGAATATATATGTAGGTATAACTATACCAGTTTGCTTCCATTTTTTCGCTGCGAGAATAATTACAGCATTCGTTATTTATGACTGCACTCTGTTCACGAGAGGAATTGAATATAAATTAATTTACGTGTCGATGTTGAGAGTTTTTTCAGACGAAGTTGAATTTAGACTATGTTTTATAAGTCTATTATTATTATTCACTTTTAATATCTGTCCTAGAATGTCTGGCATATTTCCCAATAAAAAAAAAAATTATTTGTTTCTGTGACATTTTAAATCTTAGCTTCTCCTAATCGGAATCGAAGTCGTTTAGATCAGCGGACCTCATGCGCACCTTCAAGCGTGTGCGTCTGCGGAATTAAAGTCTCAGAGCCAACGGCGGCGTTCTCGCCCCTTCACGTCTCAGCGTATCTCAAGCCGTAATTCACGAAAGCGCGCGAGCTCGCCGCGTCGCTTCCTAAATGCTCCTAACTCTCCTATTCCTTCGCTTGGGATCGAACAATGGCGCGTGAAATTTCAACTTTGAACCACCGCCGCCACCGTACCTCCTTCTCCATCTCTTCTTCTATATCCTGCTGTGTTCGCTCGCGTCTTCGTAGCCGCCAGTTCTTCGGCTATGGAGATGCACTTTATCTGTAGCCGTTATACTCGCTGAGATTCGCAGCTGTAATGGCTCTTTGATTTTGTTCTTGCTTGCGTGGAGAGGGTGTCTGCGTGTCTCTGCGATTTTATGGATTTATCGCTGCTTTATGATTTTGGCATATGGATTTCTTCGCTTTATTGTTTTGCTGTGCAGAAGGAGACCGGTTTTTGGAGACAATGGGAATTGTAATTTGACTTTTTGATTCAGATAATAATTGAAACAGTCATATTCAAACCCTATTTTCTTTTTTCTCCGCGTATAAACCCTCTTAATTCATCAATCGAGCTAAACGTTATAAAATATATATATGTTTTTTGTCGACTTGGCGTATCGTACAGAGGCTCACTATTTGGGAGTGTGTGGTTACGCTGTGCACGCGAAATTAATCGGATGCACCTTTAGATCTATAAAAGACGAATTAAATACTCTGGAGTTTATTGTGGCGAAGCTTATGACAAGGCTTTATTAATGGTAGAGTGTGTACATGAGAGTAGAGAACTACTGCTCAGTTTGACCGTTCGAATATAACTAACTTAAACTAGAGATCAGGCAGGCTTTATGTGAAATTGAGAGAGGTATTTTCTAGAATAGTCTGAATTGTTTTATATCACAAAATTTTGTACGTGCGTCGAGCTTATTGTCGAGGATGACAATAAACGCTTAGATGTACTTTATAGTCAGAAAAGACGGTCGTGCATTCGATCTTTTCCCGATCTTTACGATCATTTATTGCAGGGACAGACGCTACAAAGGGGGCGCGGTTCCTAAAAACTCCGTAGGCAACGAGCGACACGGGAAAAACCCGGCGTCTTGTAGGGGAAGAAGCGACACGGGGAAAACCCGTCGTCTGTCGGCCATTTATAGGTTTATGATAGGTATGTATAAGGGACGCCTGCTACCAGGTAGTGTCATTAGACCTCTCGGGTCGAACGTTGGATCGTGAAATGGAACTTCAGGTCAGCCGACCGAGCTTTCTTGTAAGCCGGAGTGCGGGAGCTCCGGCAGTCTCAGCATTGTCTCGATCGAGTGTACATCGAGCGATAGTTACTATGTGAAAGTAATACATTTTTCTTATAACTACTTTGTACGTGTTCACTTATTCCTGTTTAACCCTCGTTCCTCCTTGAACAAAACACTTTATAGTATCAGCCCTCTGGCGGAAGGAAGCTGTATTATATGGCCTGCGTACGTGTATAGCGGATCGAGGATCTAAGGACAATAGAATGGATGTCTGAGAGTATACCTGAAACCGGTATACCTGCGTAAGGGACGCTGGCGGCCGAGGGCGGAGCCGGTTGACCATTTGCGTACGGATTCGATGGTTTTCCGCAATAACTATGCGTAATGACAGCGCTATTAAGAAAGTAGCTGTAAACTGTTGTAAAACGTGCGACGGACTTCAATTTAGGGTTTTCCCGACCCTAGGTAAACCTGTCTAAACGTGCTGAATGAGCCTAATGATACTTTTACAATATAATCTAGACATACGCCGTAAATCTAAGCTATAACTGCTTTTACACTAGGCATACATCATAAATCTAAAATACAAATACTTCGAAATACCTGAAATAGCGTGTGATTCTATGTCTGAAATTTGCATGCACATAGGCAGCGAATCGGAGTACATCTGAATAATTACAATACATATAAATGATCGCGTACATACGTTCAAATCTGAACAATATAGGTAATTACAAAAGAGAGTGAGCAATGAGTACATCAAATAAGATTTCGCAGAATCTCAACGTTTCATTGCCGGTTCCATGAAGCGCGAGATTACTCGTTTTATACCGTCGTCGCGTGGCATCAGTCGAGCTCCCAAAGGGAAGCCAGTCCAGTAGCAGTACCGGCAGCGATATACAGGAGCGCAAAAAAGGGGGCAAGACACACGCCGCACATAAACCGAGAAAAGACGAAAAGCTCCGTCGCAGAAGATCAGCTCCGACTACATATTCCTCGGGGGCTGTTATATATATCAGCTCCTCAAGCTTCTCCTCCACTACGGCGACACACGGCTAGACGTATAAGCAAGACGCAGGTTGACACGTTTAATCGTCGCGCTCAGCATCTTAGATCGCTGCTGCAGGCAGCGGCGCACACGAAGCTGCATCGTTGACGCTACGTACGCGACGGCAAGCTACATGGAACGGCCGTTAACTGGCTGCCATTTTCGATAAAGCGCCGTTCCGAGGATGACACTGATCGTGCAGGACGTACGGGCACGCTACTGCAAGCTTCTGCCTGCTCGTAAAGTGTTTAGTTGAGGGGAAGCTTGATGCTGATGATGGCGACGGAGTATGTAGAGGGAGAGAGAGAGAGAGAGTTCGAGGAAAGGTTGAGGACCCACACACATACAAGAGGGATAAGTGGGAGGAAGACGCGGTGCGTACGTAGGGATGGGTAAATCGCTTTGGCTGCTGCTGCTGTGGGACGAGCTTTCTACCGTAAATTGCAGGCAGCGTGCGTGAGAGAGGATGGGATGTGCGGACGATAATGCACGGAAATTTTCATTGCTTCTCGTGTCTTTAGATTTTACTGGATTATAACTCATCGAGAAGTTAAATAAATATTTTTCCCTTATACAAAAAAAAGTATTAATCATCGTACGAATACGTATAATAGGAACCTCGTCAACGCTCAAAGAAGACAGATACACAGCTCTTCCTCTTCCCACAGCAATGCCGAGTCAAACTACCCGAGCTCTGACGCTAATAATTGAGTGCCGTTCTGTCTAGTTAGAGAGAAGCTTCCCTGTCTCGTGCGGCAACGTGTCGGGGTGTTAAACTCGTCACGTTATCGACTACCCGAAGCGACAGCGATGCGTGACAAATCCATCTTACGTAAAACGTCTCTCAGTACGTTGCGCCGCCTCCAAGACATAACAATGTCTCGAGCGGTGCGCACACTTGTTGTCCTACACCTGCTGAAAAATACGTTCTGTGTTCGAGTCTTGCCAGTCTCGGAACTGATCTACTTGAACCTTCTATCGAAATTTCATTTTAGAAATAATTCGATTCACAGGATCATCCTAGCTCTCCCGGCGAGAAAAAACAGCCGTGAGCTGCCAAGTCTGTCATTAAATCTCTCGGCTGGTATTTACAATGCGACAGAGTAGAAAAAGGAAGAGCGTGCATCGAGGAGAGAGAGAGAGAGAGGAGTGGGAATTCACAGGAGCGCGGGTTAATGGCGCGAAGTGGCAATCCGTAAACGAATTTTAAGAAAAGTTTGCAAGGGAAGCTTTTCAATTTCAATGGCTCGAATTGGAGCCGAACGGACGGCAGAAAGAGAGAGAGAGAGAGAGAGAGAGAGAGAGAGAGAGAGAGAAAGGGACGAGAAAACGGCTCGTAAATTTATGGTCGTCGGCAGTGACGATTGTGCTTGTGCTCGTGCGAGAGAGATAACGGCGCAAGCGCACCGTCGACGACAAAACGTCGCTTGGCTGCAGTGTCTCGCGGATTTTTTATCACGTCCTTCCTTCCTGCATTCGTCAGCGACAGAGCAAGAAAAGCCGGAGAGAGTGAGAGAGAGAGAGCGAGTGAGAGAGTAAGAGAGACGGACGAAGCCTCTGGCTCTCGAGTGAATAATTAAATTACCCGAGCGAGTTCTCTGCTCCCCTTCTGTCCTTTTGATGGCCCCGAAGACGCCGGCGCGCACGAAGCGAGCGCCACTGGAGGATGAAGAGTAGGAGTGTAGCGGACGTAGCGGGAAAATTAAGCGAGTACTGCTTCTGCTTCTGCTGCTGCATCACCGAGAGGAGAAAATATGAAGAAGAAGAAGGAGCCTGACGGTGTCGGCGCCGGGAAATTGAGACGTGGGATAAGTAATCTGTCGATATGGCCAGGGATAATGCCAGCGTGCGAATTAGATGACTACTGCGGAGATTAAAGCGTAGACACAAGCGTTGATTGATTCGAACGCGGAATTGAAAAATGCGCTTCTCAACTCGCGCGAATACATTTTCAAAGACAATGCGAATTCGAACGCACATGATCTAATGCCGCGACTAGATTTCTCCGAGGAATTCGTCGATCTCACTGCCGTGCAGCGTGTGGATGATAAAGAGAAGTCCTCCCCCTTCAATTTTTATCCCTCGGACTCTCCCTTGATCTCGTGGATAGATGCTCCGCGATCACGCAGGGGAATTGAATGTAAAACGGGAAACGGCCAGATCTTCGAGCCACTTTCACGCGGCACTGCCGCCCATTTTTCATTATATATACGCGAGAGAGTCGCCTCTCATTTCTCGTCATCAAAAACGCCCGATATTTCACCCGTTGACTATAGTTTAAGCTACTCGAGAAAAAAAGATCACAGCCGAATTAACGAAATTTCTTCGGGGGATAGGACAACAGATTTAATTTCGGCCAAGCCGGCCCCGGATGAAATGGCCCCTACGTAACACACAGACACACAGAGGAGAGAAAGCCAGCGTATATAGCTACATCGGTACGTGCATGCGCTCCCGGCGGTAGCCTCCGAGACAACGACACAATCAATAAACAACACGTGTAGATAACAATCCCGGATGGAGGATCGCCCTGTTTTCTCGGAAGGCCACGCGGTAATTGTCGTACGTGCCCCGCCACCGCTCGCGCGCGCGCGAGACCGGCAATTCCGTGCGCGCAAGCGATCGTAACGCGCGAATGGATGTGTATGTGCCTCGTACGTTCCGCTCTCTCTCTCTCTCTTCCCCTCTATGTATATAGCCGATCTAACCTCCGTGACGCCTTGGCCGATGTATCAGTTATACGTGCAGGGAAAAATTATTCCGGTTTTGCATATTATATCCAAGAGAGCCCGATTAGCTCTATACTATATACACTACTGCGTATATTTTTCCGTTCCGTATACGTGAGCGAGCGGGTGACTCGGGAATTTTTCGTTCACGTAACTATACTCGAGGCTTTAATCTTCATTCGGTGTGAGGTATAGGTAGACAGATAAAGTATATAGGTTGGCGAGGAGGATTTACGGAGTGTCCACAAACGTTCCAGCAATACAGAGTAATTATCGCGCACAAACGCGTTTCATTGCGCGTAGCCAAGCTGTAATCAGCAGTACTTAGTTTGATTATAAAGTTTATGAGTGAAAGGAGAGCTACTGCTTCTGCTGTAGCCGTTGCGGTAGTGCGCGGGAAAAATAAAGCCTGGGAAATAAAGAGTACGCGCAGCGTGGATTAAGAATGCTTCCTCGGAGACGAGTTATAGTCGCGCGCGCTTCCTTCCCGTAGTTGGAATTAATCGGCCATTTCGAGGGACGATGCATTAACAGACTAAAGGCTGCGACGACCCTCCCTTTTCTTTCCTCTAGAGCTGCCTCTCGAACTTTTCACCCTAACTTGTATAGGTGTGTATACTACTTGCTCTTTTTTCGTCGTCTCTGCACTTCGTCAACGCGCTTTTCACTTTGGCTCATTCAGAGCGAGAATCAATTGTTTACGCGATAAAGTTTTTAAATTACATTAATAGCTTGCAATAGTTATCGTGAATAACGCCCTCAACTAATACGAAATAAGGTGGAACTCAGCCAATCTAGCCCTCGTCATGTCAAGCGTCAAACTGTATCAAGTTGGTGCAATACGTTTCGAAACTCAGCATATTAGCTATCCATTGCGTGACGGAAAGCACCTCGCACCTGTATGTACAGCGAAAAATTAACATATCCATCATCAGTCTCTTTGGGTAAACCTCTACAAAGGTGGATCAGTTTAATAACCAGGCAACTTTTTTTCAGTATAGAAAGCTACTCTACCGCAGGCAACCATTACGACTAAATCTCGTATGCAAAGCCAGGGCAAAATAAGCCAGTCCTGGTGAACAAAAATCAGAGCAAAGTCATAGCCAAGTCTCGTTTCCAAAGGCGCTGGCGGTGGTGGCGGCGTTGAGCTTAAGGCATTTTACGCGGGATTAGAAAACCTCGCGGCCGTTGCCGCTAAAGTACATACCCTCTTTGAAACAAAAGGATACACATATACATACAGCCGCTCATCCAGACTGCAGAGATAGCGTCAAGACCATTAAAGGGATGCCCACGTTTCGATACGTGCGCTGCATGTAGCTGCATTCGAGACGGAGAGTTTCGAGCGAAGCGCATGTAAATAGGGAAGTCCCTCGAAAAGTTGAGAGCGAGAGAGAGAGAATTGCGTCTAATTGCGATCTTGACTTCACCCCGGAGTTTCATAACCACCAAGTTTTTGGCTTATTCTCCTCGAGAACTGTCCACCAGGGGATACGATGACGCGCGCCTCGTGGGGGTGTGTGCGGACTTGCCGTTTTGAATTTTTAACACTGCGGCACCTTCTCGTACATTAATGCGCTTGGTTTATTGGGATCAGCTCCGAAGTCATTGCCACATTTTGCATCATCCATCTGAGTTCGATCTCTAGATGTATTCTGTGGAAGACATCGCGCGCACATGCGCGTTTTCTCCGAAGCTTCTGCAGTTTCTGCAGAGACACACGGAGAGAGAAGACGACGAGACAGGCATCTGACGGGACAGCAGCAGCAGGCGGCGCTAGCGGTCCACTTAAAATCGATACGGCGATGCAGTCGCGCAAGCGGGAGGTTCTCTCCGTGGGGTGCAATTCATTTGCATAGGAATTGCAGCCGTCTAGCCTCCCAACTCTCTCTCTCTCTCTCTCTCTCTCTATACGCGCCCCGAGGATTGATTTTTTCGACAAGAGTTGCACCTTGCATCTTCTCTCTTTTCTCTGTAGAGATAGGGAGAGAAGAAGCCCGCGGAACTACTTTCCCGAATGTTCCGCGCCAAGTGGCACTTTGGAAAATTAGCTGTATAAAATGCCCAAAGGGTCGAATTAAGGACCGGGAGCTTCTCTTCTTTCCTTCCCCTTCGCTAAGCACAAAGATACAATTGAATACAGATATAGACACGCGTATACACGCTTTGCGGGAAAATTCTTTCTTTGATTTCTTTCGCGCGTACGTGTATATACAACGCAATTGACGTTTCGAAATATGATATCAAAGCGAACCCGAAAAATAACAATGAAAACGCCCCGCACTGCGAATCGGAAATGCCGGACTCTCATTGAAATTCGAAAACGAAAATCACAGTTTTTAAAATGCTTGTACTCGGGCGCGCGTCGGGAAACATAATATAAAATAAATACCCTTCGCTTCCAGAAACTACGTGCGGCAACGAGGCAGCGCGCAGTTAGCCGCGGCGGCGGCGGCAGTAACAGTTATATACCGGCGCTTGATATACGAGTTTAATTGGACTGTCGATGAACGCGAGTCGTACGAAACGAGGCATATTTACGACGCCTTGCGCGCGTGCATTACACATAACTTCGAAACTTCGTGTTGAGAGGAGGGAGAATAAGAGAAAGAGACTGAGGGAAAGAGAGAGAGAGAGAGAGAGAGAGAGAGATTAGCGTCGTCAATCAGGGTAACGTATGCGCTGTCGCGGCAGGTGTTGCATCTTGTTTGGCAATCAGAGGGGCTACTAGTAACGCTGGTTGTGCAGTATGTAAGAGGCCTCGAAAGCGATATAATTCGAATATGGCTGATGGCTGACTTGATTCGATTGTTATCGGATGATAAGGGCCCGTTAGCAATGCTGATGTTAAGAAAAAAAAAATCATATCCTATGTAAAGTGACTCTGTTGAATTTTATACTAAAATCTACGTGTGTATTTTGAAATATTAAGCATCGAGATTCGTAGTTATACTAGTAATAGTACTACTAGTTTTAATAGCGGGAAAAACCCAGCAGTTGCCGAGTGTAAAGTTTTATTGTTCGAGACTAATTACGTTCCCGAACGTGCGAAAAACACCGCAATTAGAGATTAGAGAGAGAGAGAGAGAGCGAGAGAGAGACGCGCAGGGGTGCAATAAAATAGTCAGTTTTCCCCGCTGCCATAGACGCACATCTAAATATCGGCGTCCCTCTCTCTCCCCCTGTCAATCAGCTGTTTTGGCAGAAGCACCTCTGTACTGTCCTCAGAGGAGGACAAGCGTCAGTCGAGATTGAGCCCTTCAAGAGAGAGCAGTTGCTAAAATTGCCTATGTTTTTATCGTGAAAAATTTATATTATCGTTCGTCATTCTTTTATTATACACCATACAGTGCAATTTTTTTAAATCGTTATAACTCAAAAACTAAATAGCGAATCATTCTAAAAAAATATATGATTATTGAAGGTAATTAGAACTATATACCACTTAAATTTTAATCATTTCATGGGGCAGATCCTGAGAAAAACATCAAAAACTGAAAAAAATGTTTTTCTACGTGACGCGATAACTGGAGTAAAAAGGCAATAATCAATTTAAAATTTTGGATTTAGTTAGCATTATATAGCACCTTTATCTCTTTCTTTGGGTTGTTTATGATACCAGTTAGTTTTAAAGATATTAAGCTTCAAAATTTTGTTTTCTTACCCTGTACTGGTGGGATTAATCACCGGAAAATAAATTTTGAACTTTTCGTTAAAACATCATGATTATCGGCTAGTTTTTTTCTGTTTTTTGTTTTATTAAATCGTTAAAAACAATATTTTCAGTTACGCATTGATTATGTAATATAATTATTTCGAAATAATTTTATCCATCAAACTAAAAAGCATAAAAACTTTATAGAATTATATATGAAGTAAAAACAATTTAGATATTAAAGCGATACACAAGGTTGAAGGAAGCTACGTGCCAAAGAATTGGCAGCGGTTTTTTTTTACTGTAATCTTGTACTTGGATTAATAAGTCCTCACCACTTTCCCGTCACAACGATAGTTGCTCACGCGAGCGACAACAGAATTCATTAAAAAACTTAGTAAAGTCAAAGTATTTCTACCATGTTCTGCCGACATATTGCTATCCTCTCCTCACAGTTCTGCTTGTCAGTTCATATTTGATTTCCTCGACAAATGCAAACTAAATGTATAATAGATCAGAAAGACTATACCCTCGTTTGTTAATGTAAAAGTAATATAAATATGTAAGTTCTCTGAAAGCTGAAATGGGTCTCCCGGCCTCAAATGCTTAATAAATTAAAAAAAAGAAAAAAAAAATATCCTATGTAATCGTTCTAAACATTCGTACTTGTATAATCCATAAAATTATTCAGAGATCAAGTCTTATCGACGATATATTACATGAAAATATTTACGACGACTGATTGCATGTAATGCAAATTAGATTAACGTAAAAATAAGTGAATAACGTGTAATACAATGAAGAACACTATGATTTTTTATAATGTCTAACTAAATACGTTATATTGCAAGAAACAGTCTAGCATTGGACACCTTTCATACCTGCACAGACATATTTCCCGACAGTATCATAAATACACCTTTCATTCCTGCCCAGACACGTTTCCCGACAGTGTCATAAAGGCACCTTTCCTTCCTGCACAGACACGTTTCCCGACAGTGTCATAAAGGCACCTTTCCTTCCTGCACAGACACGTTTCCCGACAGTGTCATAAACAGTACCATTGTAAGTCATGTACACCTAGCCTAATGATGCAAACGACACACCCCCGACGCCTGTCGCAATAAAGTCATCAAAGCCTGGATGACGCTATACCTGGATGCCGATCCACCTAGAAGGACTCTCCAGCGCCCACCTTCCGAATATTCTCGAGTATCCCTACTCTCTGCTTTGGATCATTCCATTATATGTGTAGGCCATCATAATACACCTACCCTCCACCAGAGGGCTGATGTTATAAAAGCTTCTGTAATGTCGAGTTTAGACTATTACGGTCGAACGCTCGACAGTTGTAGATACAATTTAAATCGTCTATTAAAATACAATATAATCTTCTATAAAACTAAGTGTCCATTTATTTCGACTTGCTGGCCTATCGAATTAAATTTCGAAAGACCGTACTTCGCAGCAGCACCTTTTCTACACGTTCGATTCCATACGTTGACGCCTATCAACTGTTTAATTGTAAGAGAATCGAGCAGTCATAGCATTAGTGGCTCAAGCAAACCCAAAAGGCTATAACTTTGGTATAGGCGGCACGCCACTATATATGCAGAATCGACACAAAATTTTAATGAGGACTGTAAAAAGTGCCTATGCGCCACCTATCGCCACTAGCCGGAAACTTAGAGAGTCAGAAAAATCAAGCACTGGAAGAAAATGTCATTCTAAAATTGACTGATTCCGCATGCTTGCACACCCTTTTTGTTCCTTCGTGCACTTAAAAGTGTATTTAGTTGCAACGACTTCTCACTCGCATACACATATGCATCAACCGAATTATACAGTCGTGATTAAGAGTCAGCCGTATTGCGCCAGAAACTTCTTATACTGCTCGTCTGCTCATGCATATACTATATGCAAGGAAGCAAGAGAGCTTTGCGCAAATATAAATGTTGGCCGCAAAAAAGCGTAATTTCACACTGAATTCACACACAAAACAATTAATTACCATTATTCCGCGGCCGCTTCTAATCCCTTCGAGGCAATTATTTCTCCTGGAAACAATCTACTTACGAGATATCCACGCACACCTGCCTTATATGCATAGCGCAGCAGAGAGGATCTCGCGCGACGAGCATTAACCATCGTAATCCTCACTTTTTCACCTTATAGAACTGACTCCGTCGCACACACATATACACGGATCCGGATATGATCAATAATTGTCAAAGGATGCGTGAGAAACGTGCGTAAACACTTGCCTTTCATTTCGCGCATACGACTTCTTCTTCTTTCACACACACGTATAGGTGCATGCGACAAGATTTACATTCGTCATTTATGTCTTCGTTTGTGAGTATTTTGTCAAAACAATATAAGCCAGATGTGTACGCGAGATGTACTTGTAATCTAGTTTGAAGTTTTAATAAACCTACTGCGAATGCATTTAATATCCTAGCGTATGATAAAAGCGAAGAATCATAACGACCAATTAGTCACATTGATAACAATTTACCCCTATAGATAAATATAGCACACGTATGAGCATAATAATGAAATTTCGCAATCTCCGATCAGACAGTGTAAGTATATATTATTATTATTATATAGTCCGTCTGGAAATCATGTAACTTTTTCGATTTATCGTCTCCCTCTCGAGCTCACTCGGCACCTGACTTACGCAAATCTTGCCTCACATCGCTCGTTCTTTCACACCTCGCTCACGCGCTAAAGAGGCGCGCGTTTAATTATACACGTCGTGCAAGCTCGTTCTGTACTAATTATCCGGCGCCATGATGGATCACTTCCCGTGTTTGTGTATATGTGCGTATACGCGTATACAATAGGCTTCGTTACCTTTCCATTAAAGGGGCCCAAGGCGTGACCAAGTCAATTAATCAGAGGCGTATTAGTAGGGGCCCGCATCGCCTTCGTCGTCGTCCGGCTGCTGCTCATTTCGCACGGATAGCATTTTCGAGAAAGGCTCTCGAGATCATCAGCAGTGAGAAGTGCGTTTTACATTGCGCTACCGTATAATTTATTGAATGCAGTGGTTGATGCGGTCGATATATTGTTTATTAACGGTGAAACAGATAGTCGTGAAATTTTTGTTCAATTACCAATCGATTACGATGTTGCCAGATTTATTGCTGCCTGTATATAGTTAAAAAGCCGCACTCCATTGTGCTTTCAAGACAAAATCCAATTAAGGTAATGAATATAATCTATTGCATCGTGGAAATAAAATGTAGGTATAAGATAAGGTTATTAATGTGCTGACTCGAATTTAAAATTCCATGCCCGTTTGTTTTTATTCTCTCGTCGTCGGTACAGGAGCAATAAACTTTAACAAGTGATGATTTACAATCTCTTCTAGATGATACACCGTAGCAAAAAAAAAAAAAAAAAAAAATCAACCAGATCTCAGAATCTCACTCAGCCGCGGCTAAACCTAAATATAATATAATTAAAATTCGCGACTCTACGCTCGAATCACTGCGCAGCTCTCAAAGTCCAAGCGACTCATCTCGTCTCGGCTAATTCGCTGAAAGCACATCTCCCGCGTCGCTTGAAATTTTCTTAGCGCCGAGCCGAGCTAGTTCTCCCCTCTCTCTCTCTCTCTCTCTCTCTCTCTCTCTCACTCTCAATAACGGAGCAAAAATAGACGAATGCTTTCGTGCTCGCTCATAACGCCCGAACGAATCAGGGGGAAATGGATAAGTCGCCGACAAGTTGAGGCTAATACGACGAGTCGGTCCTCTCGAAAATCGCCTCAGCGCTCTCTAATTAACCTCTAATTATAATTGATGGCTCGCTCACAAGTACGTTGGCGTCCTCCCCGAATCGAAATTCAAAGAGCGCGCGCTTGCTAAAGAGCCCGTGCGTGTGCGTCCGGAGAGCCTTTTGAAATTCCCGCGTAATTTATTATCTCACGCGCTATGCGCTCGTTTTTCGCGTGAATTATTCAAGTTGCGAGTAGAGAGAGTGAGTTGAGTTTGTTGTGAATATAGAAGATGTCCTGCAGCTTTGAGTCTTGATGCTGTGGACGGATGGTATTATCCTCTCTTTGATTATGATGATTAAATGGAACGTCTTTCTCCTGTAGCCCTGTACTTTTGATGAGAATATAATATTAAAACTGTCGCGATATAATATGTGTATCTAATATACGAAATGGATAATTATATCCTTCCTTTCGATATCAAGCGCTTGATGTAATTATAACTTATCAGAACGTTCAATATCAATCGACTTTTATTCAAATATACCTATGTGGGAATCGAATTGAGTAGCGTTTCCGTCAGCTCGAAAAAAAAAACCTTGGTCCTCAGTCAATTTGTCGTGATCGAAAATACGGGACAATGGGACGAAAATTTATTAAACCGAATTATACGCGAATGTACTGGGCGTGAGAGGAGATACGAAGAAATTGAACGAGAGACAAAAGCGAAAGAAGTCGGAGTAGAGACACGAAGGAGACGACGTTCTTTACGCGAATCGAACTTCTTTGATCTGTCGGTGCTACAGGTACTCGCGCGTCAGCGTGCATCGGTTCCCCGAGCCAATTTATGATAATGAGTTTTGAGATTTATCCCCGAGTTCTCGCTAGAAGCCAAAGATATCAAGCCTCGCCAGTGTGACAAAATTAGAATTGGCCCACTCGTCTGTCACATTATAGCGCTATACTAAGTGGAAGCTTTGCAAGATGTATCTTTCGATTTTTACCTTCGTCCATTGACCAACAAATTATCCCGACGATTAACAGTCGTATATAGCGAGTAAAGGCAGGAACGCATAAATGTAAAATATCGAGAGAAGGAAATTTTCACGTACACGTATACACAGAAGAGTCTCGAAAAGTGGCTGGCTACTCGCATTAACGAAACGGCCTCACGCTAATGAAACGTAGCAGAAATATCTCGGTCGTTTAATTAGAAGCAATAAACGGAGCTTGGAGTTCAATTGCCCGCTGTGTATCCGAGAGAGAAAGAGAGAGAGAGAAGAACAAGAAAAGGAGGCGAAAGCGCGCCGTCTGCGCTTGGTTAACCGCCGCTTCCGCGTCTTCTTCCCTACTCCCCCCCCCCTCTCTCTCTCACCTCGTTCGCCGAATGTAAAAGCGACCGAACCCTCCGCTTGTCATGTATAATTCCGAATCGGGGAGAAGCCGTCGACCCTCAATATTTAGGCAGCGACGCGCATCCCGAGTTGACAACGGCGTGGTCGCTCCCTCCGGACCCTGTGCATTAGCTCTCTTCTCCTGCAGCCTATATAATATCCGCTGATCGTTATTGTTATTTTAGAATTTCTCCGCATTTACAGGTATAATTTGTTGAATTACGAAAAAAGAGAAATAATAGACAAAAATTTAAACTTTTCACTCAACGTTCGGTCAACTATCCAAGTTTTACACCTACACGTGTGTACAGCCATGACGAGACTGCGTTAGTCCCTGCTTTCAACTATGCACGAGTGTCGTCGTTCGCGAGAAATAGAGACGCGAGATAGAGAGATACAGGGAGACTCTCCTGGGGACTTTGGCGACGCTGCAATCCGCAAGAAAACAGGGAATAAGGATAGCTCGTGAATGTCATAGTGCAGTACGACTGCGCCACCGGACACGACGTACACACTGACGCTGTTTTCCTCTAATGCATGTGTGATAGCTCGTTGGTTTATTTAGCCGCTTGAATACGAGAAAACTCGATTTTCGGAGCTGAGAGTATTGTCGTATAGAGCCAGTTGTCCTCTATATAAAAGAAGACGATTGTCTAGCGGGAAATATTCATCGAGTGAATGGAGAAAAATCGAAAACAAAACTATCGCCTTCTCGTACAGAATCCACTGCTTTATTGATTCCCGAGATTGTCCAGTATGGGCAGTATAGTGTACTATATATACCAAAGAGAAATACGAGTAGGAGGGTCGAGAGGAAGATGCACTTAGCTCACGAGACACGTGCATTGTCGTCCGCCTTTTTCATCGTCGTCATCGTCAACCTGCCCAGCACGTCCTACAGCGAGCGGTGCGTTTCAACGTGACCGATCGTCTCGATGCCAAGTCATAAATAAAATAGCCGGTGGACGACGACGACGACTCGTCCGGAATCGAGCAACCGCGACTCGTCGATTCTTTATTTGCGGCGGAGAGCTTTGTCTTGAATTTTAATATCGTTGTAATGATGGACGAAATTTCTTCCAGTTTCTTTTCCGTGAACTCTATGCGATGTCGGCAATATGTAAATGAGCTGCTCGGGATAAAGGTATATTGTGTACACGTAAATATGAAAAAACAATGCCTTCTGAGAAGAATGAGAGACTCGGTTGTAGTGCTATTCACCGTCCATAAAGCATTTTGTTCAAACTCAGGACCAGATGATGTTATCCCATTCATCGTTAATAAATCGACGTAACCTCCCGAACTCGGACTCTCTCTCTCTCTCTCTCTCTCTCTCCTCTATGCACCCTTCGAAATGTAAATACGCCTTTTTCGCGGTGATAAATCCATACGCAATGGCTGCGAAACTATGCGAAGAATCGAAGCTTGTCTTCTCTTCTCTTTTGTGATTCTTCTTCGTGTTTTTTTTTTCTCATTGCTTTCCATTCTTCTCCTGGCCCCTTTGTGCCTCGGCCACTGGCTCTTCGTTTTTACTTGAACGAATAATGATTATTTTTAAACGAGCATTTTCCAGCACGAGCAGAATATCAAAATAGTCAAAAGATACCTATTACTGATCAATAGGCCGTAATAATTCTATTTCTAATCTCTCCATAAAGAACTCAGTTCCACAAAAAAAAAAAAAAAAAAAAAAAACCGGCAAGCGACCGTATACCTCTTGGTCCCAAGTATACACAGGCCTCTCTTGGATTTGGAATAGCAACTCCCCCGCATCTTATCAGCGAAAGAAGACAGGACGCACATTCAATGAATAATGGATTGTCCCTTTCACTCTCTTTCTTCTTTCATTTGCCGCTTGAGTACAAAGCCTCTCGGTCTACATGCCTCATTATGCGAGGGAGGGTGAAAGGGTCAAGGGCAGCAGTAACAGTGTACACACATACGCGGCAGGAGACAGTGTTGTCGCCGCCGCTTTGGCGCTGCTGCTTCGGTTGCAGTGGCCTTTTGTTACAAAGCGATCGCCGAAGACTGCGAATAAGTGAGGACCGACGAGTCTGCGCGCGGGGGAGGGAGAAAATGCGGGTATGGCTACTTAACGAGTGCGAGAACGCGCGAGGGACAAAGGGTGCTCTTATATACGTGAGGACGACTTATGGGAAGTCTGAGAGTAAAATAAGAAAAGAAGGCGCGCGGTCAGATAATAGAAAACAGAAGCTGGGGGAACAGCGCGGTGGTTGCTTTCAAAGGTTAATTTGTAACTTTTAATCGGATATGATTTTTCCTCCGGACCTTCGTTAGACCTGTATTTGTATTCCCTAATTGAACCTACAAAAATAATAATTAAAAGGGAGTGCTGTATATTAAAATTAAAAAAAAAAAAAAAAACGCGGAGAAAGTTGGTCGCAAGTGTGCGCAAGCATCAACGATAGAGAAGAGAGAATCGTTGCTGGGAGCTTAGCAGCCGGTCCATACACGGCGTGTGTCCCGCAGTAGTCTGCAGGATCGTAAATATCACCGCTCTACAGCAAGAGAGAGAGAGAGAGAGAGAGCAGGAGGAGGACAACCAAGCGAGCGATGCTAATCTGAATGCAGATGCGCACTCCTCCTGTCCTCTGCTCGAGCAGGACGATCTATATGAAGGGCATTACGTGTCGTCCGAGAATGTAATTGTGTTCTCCAGCGCCACTCTTTGAGCGTCCGGTGTGCTGTGCAGGATTTAGGGCTGGCTTGAAAAATGTGTGTGCAAAGGAGACGCTCGTTTCTTTTGCCGTTTCTTTGTCACTCTTATATTTAGAGGTTTGCATGGAATCCAGTGGCCCGCGTGCGAAACAATAGCTAACTCTTCGCGCGCGGTAATGGGAATTTTCTCCAAGCCCAAGCGAGAGAGAGAGAGAGAGAGGGACTTGTTTAACGACCAGAACTTTAAGGATCAGATGGATAAAGACGATAAGTGACTCTGTTAACCGATATAATAAATTCGTTCGTCGTATACGTCGTCGTCTTCGTCTCTGGGCCACGATGAACGCGTGCATACAAGAGATAATGAAAGGGCTCGTTACGATGCTAGTACCTGCTGCTGTACTTTTTGACTTATCTTTTAATCGTTAACCGCACCGCATCCTTGTGTCTTTCAGATCTGAATGCAGGAACACTCTGGTCCCCTGTTCATGCGATACACTGTGTAACCGATCGAATTAGCGCGAGCAAGCGGCGAACAAACCGGCCGCAGGTTTCTCATTATGTACAGCGTTGAGATCGAGCTTATTTCGAAAATATAAATCTTGAAGGATTCCCATAACACTAAACAGAGGAAAAAAAGAGATAATTCCGGAATCGCGCAGCAGCAGCAGCAGCAGCAGCAGTAGCTGACGAGCAAAGATAAAGCGGTCTTAAGCAAAAATAACGCGCTCGCGCGTGGTTATCTCGTGCAGCAAATCAGCGACGTCAGTTCCGGTGTGTAAGCCCTGAGAGCCCGTTCGCGCGCTGAAGAGTCGTGCGCTCAGTGAGATCGAAAAGCCGAAGGAGAATGAGAAAAGAAAATGGCACACTCACACTCCACGTGTGTGTGTGTGCGCGTCAGCAACCAGCGGTATAATTAAGGCAGGAGCTCGAGGTCGTTGGGAGGAGTAGCAGAGCAGCAAAAGAGCCAGAGAGAGAGAGAGACTGGCTAGAGCACGAGAGAGAACTGCCCTAGATCACCGGACGTCTAGCGGAGCTGTGAGCGTAGATAAGGACCGCCAGGACGACGTCCAAGATGGACGGCCGCCTGGCTGGTCTCAGCAGCAGCAGCAGCAACCTCTCCTCTCGTCCCAGAGCTTGGCGACGCAATCCCCACTACCTTTACTATACTGATGCCCCCTTGTGCCATGGCTCTACTTCCTCCTGGCTGTGGGGATCCTTATTTATACGCTTTGGCGTCGCGCACCGGCAGACTAACGCCCATTGTCCCATTTCAGCCTGGGGGTAATCTGCCGGACGCAAATCTAAGGCTCTGATCCTGCGGGCTACCGCGAAAATCTATGACGCCCTTTAATTTACACACACGCGAGCGTACGCCGTACCGCCACCATCTCTATCTCGAGCTCTCGAGGATCCAACGTTACTGTCCTTGGAGCCCTTTTTTTCGTTTACCGCATTGCTTCGTCGAGAGCTGTGATATGCCTGTATCTGTGGTCCTTTGACGATAGCTGCATCCCCCAGGGGAATCTGTTCCTTTGAATGCGCGACTATTCCACTGAGCTTCTGATCGATGACAGACCGATCGACCTAAGCGAGTTCCCGATTGAATCATTGAATCGCGCGACGGACGTGAATTTTTCATCCGGCTCGAAAGATTCCGAAAAATCCACTCCGAGTACACATAGCGGATAGTTGCTGACGAGTTCTCTTTCAGCTCTATCACGCGCGATTTTAGAACCATTCGAATTCTCCACGCGCTCCACAAAGAGAAGGACAACCAAGGACTGATCCGTATGCAAGAGTGTATATAACTCGAGGACCGAATCCTGGGTCAAATATTAACGTCGAGTCCGATAATTGCGAAGTAGATTGTAGTCGAGGGGGGGGAGTAGGGAGTGAGCACGAGGAAGGGAGTAGAGAGAAAGCGGCAAACGATGGCGGTAGCTCGCGCGAG
>CM053171.1:3531665-3554361 GCA_012977825.3 Pteromalus puparum | reverse complement strand
TTTATGGAGGAGGGTTTAGAGACTGGTATCGCTTGTTTATGGAGGAGGGTTTAGAGACTGGTATCGCTTGCCCCCCCCCCCCGTTGCCTATCTCTGCAAGCCCGGCGAGAGAGAGAGAGAGCGCGCGCCCAAAGAGTAGGGGAGGCATTAATGTCAAAGCGAGATGGGAGTTATGGCTCCCCCGTCAATTCCCAATGAATTCAACGCTTTCGCCGGCCAGAATCGATATAATACGTTTCGATGCTGCTGCTGCTGCTGCTACGCGAAATTCCTTCTCTTCTCTTATCTTCTCTTCTTCGCCTGTACTACCGATGCTGGTTTCTTCTTGAGGATAATTCCGAAGAGCCAGAGAAAAAAAAAGAAGGAGAAGAAGAACGTCTTGATAAGAGCGGAGATACACGGAAAACAAACCGAGAGCCTCGACGAGATTTTCGTTTGATGTGTAGCTATATAGGCGATTCGATTCTTTTTTTTTTTTTTAACAAACTTCTAATTCCGGAAATTAGAAATCGGATTTGCGAGGGGCGCTGAAATATTTCCCCCCTGTGCGATGTAGATAGAAAGAGAAGTTATTAGTAGCATTGACTAGGAGATACGAGGCTATTTATCTTGGCTATAAAAACTGACACCAAGAAATACTGCGTTTCTGATCTCTCTCCCTCATCAAGAGTATAAGAAATACATAAGTCAAGTTGCCTCTCCTCCTCCTTCCCTTATACAGCCAAGTCCACTGCAGCGTTGCGGAGAAGAGAGAGAGAGAGAAGTTCAACAATGCCAAGAAGCTCAAGTCCGCGAGCTCAACTTCTCGGATCTCTCTCGGAAAACTAGTCGCAATTTGCCGGTACATAATCCAAGGCCATAAATTTTAGCTCACGCGACGACGACGTCACGAGGAATCACGCGACGTCGCTTGGCTACTCTGTCTTACGATTCCGCGCCAGACAAAGGATTCGGTAACCGAGAGACAGTGCAAAACACGCAATAAGAGACGGCTGTACGTGTGTGTCGGAGGATTTCGTTCTTCTCCTACGGGCGATACAAATAACGCAATCAGTATGCAGGCTTTTCATGCATATTTTAGCGAAGCTGAAGACACGACGGTTATTGTGTATGATTGTGTGCAGAGAGAGAGAAAGAAGGAGACGCGTGTACAGTGGATTATATTATACATGCGTTTGATCGATCGCGGTCGAAGCTTTGAAAGGAAATCGAGAGCTAATTCCCATAACCAATAGTAATTACACATACAGAGAAAGAGAGAGAGGCAACGAGTTTAGTTAGCAAACTCAGAGCCGCATCGAGATAGAGATGAATAAAGGGCCAAGTGATAAGGGGTGTCGTGAAGGCGGCGGTAGCGGAGCCACTAAGAAGGGTTTATGACGGGGTCGATCCTCGGATCCCCATCAAACCGCACCGCTCTGAATATCGAGCTATATTCAGAGAGAGAGAGAGGGAGAGAGAGACTCTGAGGGATGAAAGGGCGAGATCGCAAAGTCAAGAGTAGGGGGTGGCTGCTGCTGCTGCTGCTGCTGCTGCTGCAGACCTCTTAACTCCTACAAACTCATTACAATAAATCAAGCTTTGTTCTTCGACCTCGGCTAGAACCGGGGACCAGCTAAATTCTGCGGGTGCTAACCCTTTCGAAAGGCGCCGCTGCCGTCGTGCGATCGCTACCAAACGACGCTTCTCTCTCTCTCTCTCTCTCTGCCGGCGATATTTAAACGTTTCCTTCAAACTCGAATCTTGTAATACTTTGTGTACGCAGGGATGAGAGGCCTTTTTTGTCCTGCTTAAGAGAATTAAGGGTACTTATTTCAGGCAAAAAAAATTATCGAGATATCACGAGAATAGATCGCTCAGCTGACCAGAGCAGTGAGGAACCTCCTTCATTATCTCCAAGTTTCTTCGATACCACGCGGCCAACCCAAAATTGTTTCACAAAACTTCCAGAACGGATTTCACCCCATCTTCCATCCGACGCTAAGCCCGCTCGCTTGCTATACCAACGAATGAAGTGACCGCGTCGCGGAAAAAGAGAGAAAGCGCGACGAAAAAAAAAAAAACGAGAGAGAGATCGTCGTCGCGGGTGAGCTCGCGAGAGTGAAGCGAGTCCGTAATCGCTGGGTGATTTACACCGGACGCTTAATCCTGGCCGCTCGCTGCGTGAACGCTCCCGCTGATTTACGCGGCTGACAATAAAGGCCGGAAGCACTTTTCGGTCCTGGCAACGAGTTTTTGTGACGCCTCTCTCTCTCTCTCTCTCTCACCCCTCGCGCTTTTTCGCTTGGAAGGAGGGGGGTGAGTAAAGCGAGAGAGAAAGAGAAAGATTCCGCTTGCAGAAGGGGAGGTAGAATTTATCTCGCGCAGCCGAATTTCTTTGCGCGCGCGCGAGAGAGGAGTGTGACGTGTACTGAAGAATTATCGCGTGACGCGAGAGAGAGAAGAGCTCGAGTTTTTCCGCCGTCCGCATTACTGCGCAAGGGTGCAGAGGAGAAGAAAAAAAAAACAGTGACAGTGAGGGAAGGGAGAGTGAACTCGGTGAAACAACTTTTCTTGGGGAATTAAGGATGCTGAGAAAGAGAGTAGGTGATGTAATGCGCGACGAGGATTTGTAATTTGAATTTTTTCCGATTTATCGATTACGGTATTTGTAATAGACCCGGAGAATGAAAAGTGACCTTGCTTATATTGCGGTAGTTGTAGCGATAAACCTGATGTGTAGCCTTAAAACAAAGCATTTTTGGTCTGGCTTTTCTCCCACCAGTTCCACTTACTGGCTAGCGGCGACAGATGGCGCAAAGGCACTTTTTCATTTCTCACATCACAATTTAAGCGAAAGTTGTACATATAGTGTTATCCTATGCCAAAGCTAGTTTTTTTAACCTACTGCTTGGGTCGCTCATGCTACAATTAGTATTGACATGGCTGCGCATCTTAACTATGGTTGGAGCTGGATACTTCTGCCAGCTGACTTATTACCTTGAAAAAAATACCACTTCGAAATATTAATAACCAATGCGCTATAGAAATTTCAGTGTTTTTTTTTTTAACTCACCAACTGTTTGTTTAACAAATGGTGATCTCGAAATGATCTAAAGATTTCTAATTTGGTATCATTATTATCATTATCATTTGAGCGATATGATTCATATTGAGAAGCATAATTTGAGAAGAAGAAGATTAATCAAGCATGCATATTTAGAAAAAATCATAGTTTTTAAAGATTGACTGGAAAACCTTCAGTTCTCAGTAGGACAGGTACTATTTACTTCAAAAAGTTTAGTATCCAAAGTCTAACAGCCACTGACAGCCGACAAATCTATCCAGTTATCACGATTATTCGCAAGCACTGCACCACATTCCAAATCCACTTCATCTCCCGTAATATTTCGCAGTTCTTGCGATCGCATTGCGCGCGAAATTCCACCGCAGTAAACCGGAAAGATCCCTTTACAAACAGACGGACTATAACCACTTTGCCCTAGCTCGAAAAAAAAAAAAAAAAAGAAAACAGAAGACTCCTCTCCTCGGAACAGCCACTCGAGTTTATAAAGCGAAGACAGGGCGCGTAATGCAGGGATTTGTCGGCGAGATACAGGCACGAGATATCCGGCAGATGCCTACATTCTCCAGCGCCGCGAAGCGTCGACATTGACTAATGACGGCAAACCGACACCCAGTCTCTCTCGCTCGCTTTAGCGCTCGTATATGTGTGTGCAGAGCGAGAGAGAGAGAGAGAGAGAGAGAGAGAGAGAGAGAGAGAAGCGAACTCGAGAAAGAGGGGGCGAGTGACTGAGTGAGCGAGAGAGCTAGTAGAAAATTCACCCAAGTTCACGCGACCTGTTGCACCCCCCTCTGCCGTTTAACCTATAACCTGCTCTGCTGCCGCTGCTACTGGCCAAACACGGGTTTAACCTCGCCTTATCGCGTTATCGAAGCGCTGGCTGCATTTCGTTGGTGCTTTTTGCTATCCCTTTTTTCGGGCGCTGATGCGGCCTGCTCTCGTCGATTTTTTTTTCTCTCACAAGCAATAGATCGGCCGCCGCTACCGCGTCACACGGAGATTGCAGTAATCCGTTTGAACGAGAGATTCGACAGGCCGCTGATCTCTCTCTCTCTCTCTCTCTTTTTCGCTATCTATCTACTGCGGAAGCTCGAATTAACTACGCTTTGCTGGATAATTGTCGCAGGTAATCGTTTTCACCGAGCTGATTGATTGTACGTGATTTTTTTCTACTATCGTATGAAAATCCAGTTAAACAAACAGGCAAAATCCGATGAAAAAAAACGACTCTTTGTCGCAAATACATATTTTCGTTTCATTATAAATAACGCCAGACGCGAAGAAGAGCGTACTGCGGTGGCGCGCATTTGATATGCACGCGGTAGCGTAAGCAATTTAAAATTCAATCATAATAATAAAATTGAATAAATCAGCTGCGCATCGCTGATTGCCGTGTATGTATATACATATGCGAAACAGCGGGTAAAAAAGCTCGAAAAAACGCGTATACCTCTGCGGGCGTCAAAACATTATTCGACGTTAAATCCTATAATTAAGCAAAGTATATACCTGCGACCAGTGCTCCTCTCTCTCTCTCTCTCTCTCTCTTTATATCGAATCGACATAATTTAAGCGCC
The DNA here is from genome assembly GCA_012977825.3 of Pteromalus puparum. Taxonomy (NCBI): domain Eukaryota; kingdom Metazoa; phylum Arthropoda; class Insecta; order Hymenoptera; family Pteromalidae; genus Pteromalus; species Pteromalus puparum. The sequence goes on along the minus strand of CM053171.1, from coordinate 3,549,720 downwards.
GCCGGCGTCGCACACTGGTGTATAATAATGACGCCGCGGTAGAATGAAAGAAAGCTCTGTACAATAAAATCATTTCTACATATACAATGCGGAATCACGCTGGATGTACAGTGAAAATATAATCTCTTTTCGGCCCGCGGCCATGATATAACTACAACTACACTGCCAGACTCACTTAGATTATACGTATACACATAACACACAGTATAGAGAGACACGTGCACATAATAAAAAATGGACGCAGGAAAAGCGGCGCGTGTGTGTGTCAGCGGACTGAAATATTGAAAGTGGTGATTAATTAAAAGGCACACTCGTTAAACGGGATTACACGTGCGATTGATATTTTTGCAGCGCACAGCCGAGCAGAGTATATGTATATGTCTGCGTGGGTGGGAGACACGCAGGGCGTAATCGTGTTAACCTGCAGCAGCAGCAGCAGCCGCCGAATTCAATTTGGCCGTCGCTTCGAATCAGCGAGTGCACACGAGTACAACGCCGCCGGCATAAATAATATAAACAATTAGCAAGATAGCCTTTTTCATTTGCTGCTACTGCCGCTTTATATTTCTTTTCGCATAGTTTTACCCGACGCGCGGCGTGGGATTTACTCACGTGCAGAGCCGTTTCGACGGATTTGTTTTCGAATTTTTCATTTTCCCGGATATACCACTGCTATATACTGTATAGCTGGCTATAAATATGCGACGCTTCTATTTCGACGCTACGACAATGCGAGGTAGATAAGTAACGAGGTATAGGTGTATCTGCGAAAAAGGGCGAATTCGAGAGAGAGAGAGCAGAGGACATTGTATTCTTGAAAATACAAGATGACCAGGGACGACAGTCGGGTGAAAAGCGCGAGTGTAACGTAGTGCCGCGCACAGAGAGAGAGAGAGCTCAGCGTGGAACACTTGTCGCGGAGCAGCCGTCGAGTCGGTGTTTCATGAATATTTATGCCGCTATATAATAACATTTTTGAGCCACTGTTTAGCTAATCCCCCGGACTCATTTATCCTGGAGGGGCTAGCCAGAAGGACTGCTATAATTCTTGAAAACGCTGCTGCCGCCGCTCTCTCTCTCTCTTGCCATTATTATTATCGCGCGCGAGCGCGAATAAATACCGCGAGGATTAAGGTATGCGCGCGTGTCGTGAAAAGTACGAGCTTTCGTTTTCGATAAAAATACATCCTCTCTATTCTAGGCGTATAATACACACGTGTATAACATCGGAGTTTCCAAACAAACGTCGAGACGAGAGAGAGAGAAGTCAAACGACGCGCAAGAAAATCGGCTAATGCCTCTCTCAAGTCAAGCTCGTGCGCTGCAGATAAATCGCTAAAGCTGGAGCGTTAGCTTGGCTGGAAATTTCTGCCGTTCGACTCGCAAGCACACGTAGGCCCGACGCAAGCGAGCAAAAGCGAGCGAGAGACGGTATAAACAGGGGTAAACGCTGCACCGCGCGCGTATCTCCGCGTTTAATGTTACCGCAGTCGGGCCTCGCGCCGGAGATTATGATAATCTCGGTTTACGTAGCATCTCTCGCGCGAACGCCGGTTAATTTGAGGAGGAAACTTCCGTCGCTCTTGGATGTATATGTGCCTGAGGAGTGAGACTCAGTCGGGCGAGCTTGCAAGCTTGAACCTCGTACAAATGCGCAACGTTTCGACTCGTGACTTTAGTGTGCTTTCTAGAATTTTGATTAAATATTCGATGATTTTTTTTTTCAATCAAGATTTCTCTAAAATTTAACTGTTTTTCTTCGCTTCATCTTTTCTCTCTCTAAAGAGTCGTGTACGGTGGCTGCGTTGGCTTGACGGCGCTACTAAGCTGATTCGTAGCTCAACCTGGCTTAATCCCTCGTAAACTCTCGACAAAATTTCGAAGTACCAACTAACGCGATCGTAAGTTGACTAAATTGCCTAGCGCGAGAATCGGGATCATTCTTGCGCTCGAGGGGACGAAAACGCGCGCAATGCCATAAACAAGCCTCTGTCTTCTGCGCTCTCTCTCTCTCTCTCTCTCTACTTGCTGGCTTTCTTGGATTTTCCCAAGATTTAATTGATCGCACTGCAATTAGCGAGTATCCTGAATAACCTTTGTTATAATACTTCTCAAGAGTTATCTATTTTACGATTTGAAGCTTTTTCTCGCTGTTATATAACGAGTCGAGAAAAAAAAGTTGTGTCGTGTTCAAAGACTGATGTGTTCTCAAGATTCAATTCGCTAATTGGATCGATTGAATCTTTTCGAGCGTGACAATAAGTGCGCGCATGAATGAACCCTTGCAGCTATCACTTTAACGTCGTGCGTCTGAGTTTAATCCTGCGTCAGGGTGGCAGACGATATTCATTCTTCTTATTTACGGTAGAGGAGTTTTTAGTCGATGCTCGATGTTCGGACTCTCTACAATGAAAGATACGAATATACAGTGAGCCGATGCGAAAAAGGTCGTCTCTCGTTAATTGAATCAAAGCGTCGGCGGCGTTACTCGCGCTTGATTATTTTCGCTTCGATAATAAGAGCCTGAGATTAAATATCGATCAGTGTGTACTATACGCATTTTAGACAATCAATCATGTATATTCAACGATAAAAATCGAATTAGCATTCTATATATGCGACACACGCGCAAACTCGGCAACTGAATCCATAAAAAGCGTCCAGCCGTTGTTCGCATAAAGAGCCGGCGACGACGGTCCATTCGATAACAGACGGGAGACTATCAGGGAGTAGAAAAGTTTCGGAATTTCAAATCGGCAGGACTATCCCCCCCGTCGTTTGACGATTGACGCGACTTTCCTGTTTTCCTCGCGATCAGTACGAGCCTTTGACGTCGTCGACGTCGTCGTTGTCGGAGCGAAAGAGAATTTTTAGCAGTGGTGGAGGGAGAGCTAGAGCAAAAAAGGAAAAATTAGAGGAGAGGAAAAATATTCGTCGGTAATGGGGAGGAGAGCATCTCTCGGTCCATTGGTCCGACAGGATGATGTAGATTCGTCGCGCGCGTCTGCCGCCATTCGTTTTCTTCGCTCTCCGTGCCAGACGACTCCAAGATGACAGACCGATGATTTGTGGACGGACTCGTGCGGAGAGTTTCCTGATTTTTATGTAAGAGGGGAAGGGAATGGAGATAGCCTTTCTAGATCGTAAATTGAGCCTGCCCAAGACACCTTTCAATTCCCTCAAATGGATTTCATTTTCGCCCAGTCGACGGAACTTTAAGTTCAACCTATATAGTACTGGATACTACTGCTGTATTATTTTTCTGAATTCCAAGCTTGAACACGAGAAACACTCTCACGTTTTTTACATTCACTGCATATATCACGCGCTTTATCGCGAAAGCTCAGGAGGAGGACGAAGCTTTCCTTCAAGACAGGATAGCGGCGTGGCATTAACGTCGAGAGAGAGAGAGAGAGAGAGAGAGAGAGAGAGAGAGAGAGATAGGTCCTCTTCTTTGCGGCAGTCATAATTATAATGCGCCAACTGTGGAAATAACATTTACTTAACACGCTCGAGCTCGAGAGCTGTATACTTACGCCAACATTGTGAGCCTGACACATATCATGTCGCAAGCTCGCTATGTGTCCTAGCTATACGGAACTTCTGTCGCTCTCGTTTCTTGTCGGCGACGGCAGCTGCTTAAACTCTCCTTTGCGAGTTTGTTTACCAGGATGTTTGTTTCTTTTCGGAAAAACATTTTTTTTTTTCAATTCTTACAAACTTTTCGATCGAATAAATCGTATAATCCTGCGAGCCGAGGTTAAATCGTGAAACCAACCACAAACTGCGCTTTCATTCCGACAAAGGATCTCGCGCGTAAAGCGCGAAGATAGCGCAGCTTGAGAAAGTAGTGCCGAGCAAAGTAATTATTTCTAAACTACCATTAAGTAATTTTACAGGTGGCTTTCACGCGACTGTAAATACACACAATCTATACAAACACATCTGAACCGAAAGCTGAAAAGGGAGAGAGAGAGAGAGGGAGTCGCGAGAAGTCCGTAATCATCCGCAGATGAAAGAGCTGTCGGAGTGTCGAGACGAACGAAAGGCAGCAGCAGCAGCAGCAGCAGTAGCACGCTGCAACACAACAGAAACGCGTGGCGAGAGAGAACAGAGGCTTGCTTTGCCTTGAAACGCAGTATAGCATCAAGCATCCCTCGTAGCGAGGCGGTGCCTTTTAGCATCGAAACCCCTCTCCCGCAGGCCATCACTCCTGCCAGCCTCAGCAGTCTCTCTCTCTCTCTCTCTCGCTCTTTCTCTGTCAGCGTCCCTTTAAATTAACCAATCAATCGGGCCATCCCCTTCTGACATCAAACACGCATCGCTTCGTTATAACTAATTATCAGTCTTCTCTCTCTCTAAAAGAGAGTACTAGGAGTTTGACGATTACACAGTCAAGGAAGTTGCCTGGGTGATGAAAATCCCTTTGTCCGCCAACGCGTCGCTGTGTATATAGGTATATACATGCAAGCTCAGATATATCCGTATCGTGAAAAATCAGTTGGAAAAATAGCTGTGCGATGAGCTTCAAAGGGATCGAAGAGCTGCGTGTTGGGGATGTTTTGTACGCGTTTGTAAATTAACGCATAGAAAGCTTATTTGATGCAACATTCGACTCGTCGTCGGGTGAATTTCTAGTGAATTCGTTTCCAAACCATTTCTCCGATTGACAGTGACGTGTTCGATCATCGAGCTTCAAATGCAAATATCAGCTTGCCATACATGTCTATCAATCAAGCTACATCGCGTTGGCGAATTATACCAACTTTTCAAACAATCGTACATAATTACAGCATATATCAGTCTGTAACAAAGCTCTCGGGTTCTAAAATAACGACGATAAATTTTTCCCCAACGCGCTCTTATAACTCATCGGCATCACTGTCCGCAACAGAGCAAAGTATTCTAAATTCGGCAAGGAGCCTAACTCTCGCCGTCCTAAGAACCATTAGCCCTCGCTAATCCGCTTACACTCTTGCGATTCCGAGTGTGTTTGATGTGCTTAAAGACGGCGAGAGTCGCGTTCTATAATTATTCGCGCTCGCACACATGCGAAAGGATGCTTGCGGTACCGGCAGCAGCTACAAGTACACGCTAATAATGGCAGCGCGTCCGGCTTGCGGTCAACGGAACCAAGAGGCTGCTGCTACTACTACTACTACTACTCGCCCAGCCTAATCCCACTGTACCATTATATAGGAGCGAAAGAGAAGCAGCTACTGCAGCAAAGAGGGTGACAGCTCCGAGGTACTCCGCAGCAGTAAGCGCACGTTTAACTCCCGCGCTCGCTTCAAACGGAATCGTCAAAGGTTCATCGAGTATATAACGCTGCGCTAATCCTCTTGTTATGCAGACCTGCGGAAATTTCAGGCTTGGTTCACAATGGGGGAATAGTACACGGGCTTTGAAATAATTTTGAAGTAAGCGTACTATTCTAAATAGCTACTTATATGAAAAATATTTTTTCCCATAATTTTTGGCATTTATGACAGCGTGCAAGTATGCGAAATCAGTGGTATGGAGCGTTAAGCCAGCGATACAACAGTTTCGGACTGGCCTACTTTCCCCCACTTTTGAACTTTTCGACTCTCTGCTAGCAAAGGTAGGTGGCGCACATGTACTTTCTTGGTACCCTTATCTTATTTTGCGCCCTGAGTCTAGATATAGCAGTGTGCCACCTATGCCAGACTGTCTAGTTGAGCCTGTTGCTTTGACCACTTAAGCTATAACTGTATCCACAAGACTGACTAAAAATACTAATTGTATTATTTTTTTACAGGGACTGTATATAACTTTGTATACAATCCATACACAACTTTCTCACCTGGTATAGAAGATTTTAGTTAATTTACGTGCAGCAGATCAAAACACATGCAATCCAAAGGTAATGCCAAAAACTTTAAATAAATTTTCCGTTCATTATGAATGAAGCCTAACGTCATCTTCGATTTATACCGTAGCTGCTCATGACAGCACTGAACTAGTCCGCAGCAGAGCGCTGCCAGAGTACAGGGCTTTCCTATGCCACACGGCTCTTCGTACAACACCGAATCGTCAAAGGTTCGTCGAGAGAAATTTCAACAGTCCAAAGGTGATTTCTCTTGTCACGCAAAGCTGAGCTTCAACCTTAATATAATTTTTTTCACTGCTCCCGCAAGCACATCTGCGTCAATCATTGTTCCGACGACAACGTCAAGCAAGCCTGTTGTATACGTATCGGAGAAGTAATTAGCGATAGACTTGCCAATATTGCACAGATGCAGCCATAAAAATCTCATGCTCCCATCCCATTCCGGCTGCCACACACGAGAAGGAGATATCAAAGCCATATCCGGGAGAGTTAGAGAGCGCAGCCAAAAGCAATAACGACAGGACAAATCGCTGCAGTCGAGCGACAAACCTAACAAAGCCGATTCTCTCTCCCTCTGCGCACCACGTGCTGAGACCACCGTCCCGTACATGTTTATTATTTAATAAAAATGTTATTGCAGCAGACGCCGGCCGGCAATAATACACGAACGATCGGTGCCGAGACGAGAAAGTATATAATATATATGGTGGAAACACGCCGCAGAAAAGACAACACAGACGAGAGCGCACATATTGGAGGTTCGTCTTGCAAGCTCCGTCTTCTCCGTCCTTTCTTTCTCTATATATTACATGATGGAAGTTCTTTTTCAATTTTTGCGCTCCGCAATAACAAATCATTCACGCAGAACAAAAAAGCTCGTTACCAGAGGCTGCAAGCTCTCCCAAGATCACTCGGCGCGAAATTCAAATACAGCAAAGATGAACAATTTATACACGCAGTATATACTCGAGTCGCGAGCTTTTTGAACCGATTGGAAGGGGGAGAGTTTTGGTTCGTTCGCGAGCACAGAGTTAGCCGCCGCGGCTGCCGTTACGCGTGATTTAAGCGCAGCCGATAACGACCAGGATAAATCAGCAGAGATGTCGCACGAGCGCGAGGCCGAAATCAATAATAATGGGCAGGAGCCATTAGTAAAATTAATAAATTACGCCTCACATTATGTGCGCATTGTGAGTCGCGGAGCAGCCAAATCTCCGTGCGTGTGTGCGTGTAATATGCCGTAAATCATATTAGTGAATAATCCACATCACCATAACGCTCGCACGAGCGAGGTGCAAACGATGCGAGCCGCGTTTTGTGTCTCGTAAAAGGCGGCCCTATGCGCGCCTATGTCTCTGCAGAGCCAACGTTATTATACGGTCCGAAACGCGTATAAACAATCGACGCTCGCCGCGCTCTCGACATTGTCATTCAGTCGCGCCGAAACATCTTTCTCTCTCTCTCTCTCTGCAGCGTTATATCGATTTATATATCGCATCGTAGGATTTATTGCACGATTTGCCTTTGGAAAGTCGTCCGTAAACAAAGAGCACTGCGCCTGCACTGCGCTGATGCCAATGGGTGTACAGTCTGGCTTCGATGTTCAATACCTTTATTATGCACTTTTTGATTCTGAGAGATTAGCTATAAAACTCTGTACTAACTATACTACTCGTATGTTAGTTGTTAGCCGGACGTGTACAACAATCGCATTAACATCAACTCTCGACGAAGTGCGCGTAGACGAAATCCGGCGTGTAATCCCTTTCTTCGTATAAGCCCGTGTCGTACGGGGCAATTGAGCGCATCAAGAGTTTACCCCCTTCGGTCCTAAAAAAGAGAGAGCGGGAGACGCGTCGGGGAAAGGAAAGAGAAACAGGAGGAGAAGAACCGTATCTATCGACGAGGGCATAGCTTCCTATTAGTGAGGCACTTCATACGGACGGCTGATATCCGGCGGCGGCAGTGGGTGGTAGCTTCGTACCTCGCGCCTCGATATCGTATAAATGTGTCGTTAATTACTTACCCCCATTTTTGCGCGCAGCCCTTCCTACGCGGGGGGTGAGCTCCTTTCTCCTCGTTTTATGCCCTCTCTCTCTCTCTCTCTCTTTTCCCCATCGACATCAGCCCCTTTTTCCCACTCTCTCTCTCTCTCTCTCTCTCTCTCTATCTCGTTTGCCCCGGCGCTATTCTTTCTCCTCTCCGCGCACACGTTATGGCTCGGCGTGTTAAGGAAACTAATGTTTATTTGAAAAACTAATTGAACGGGACTCTCTCTCTCTCTCTCTCTTGCGCGCGAGCGGCGCGCGTCTACAGCCGGCAATTAAACGAGATTACTGGCGCCGCTGCGAGTAGCGCGACATAGAGCGCGCGCTAGCGAGAGAGAGAGAGAGAGAGAGAGGAGAAGAAGAAGAGGTGAAAGGGAGAAAGAGAAAGAAGGAGGATTAGATAGCACAGTAAGATACGGGCCACGTAATGTTTAACTACGGCTGCTGCTGCTGCTGCTGCGGTGGCGGTGGGACCTCTGAAGTGCTGCCAATAATTAATTGTTAGTTCGGTGTAGATTCTCGCTCGGTCGCGTGTGTGTATTGTACCTACCTTGCTCTACAGCAGGGCTTAACTTAGCAGGTATTAAGTGCCGCGTTGTGCTTTGATATCGGAAAAGAATATACGAAGATAACTGCCAGCATTTTGCCTTCTCTTTTTCCACAACCTGTATATATAGAGCACGATTTTCTTATACACGCGCTGCCTAACACAGCGTATACAGGAGCTTTAATCGTTTGTATAAAAGTCAACGCGGCGTTATTGTTTGCATTAGCCTTAGAGATTTCGCTAGGTATGCGCTGCTAAGGCGTTTGTAGCCGCGATGCTCTTTTATTTTCGATGCTTTGTTTGCTTGTAATTTTTTGCCCGCTAATGAGAATGCAGATTAGCTTGGTTAGCGGCCACGCGCGCACGCGCTTAATGATATTGAAGGGATCGGTTTGCTCTGGTCGAGGCTGTGCGCTATTCCGAAGTCTGTATAGTTTTATGGGAAGTAAACAAACGTTGGTGAGAGTATTAGCTTCTGATGAGCTGGAAGAAATTTCGATTGCATAGCTAAGAACTGTTGGCTATACTCGAAAAATTTAATGAAATCGCAGGTAGATAAAATTAAATCACTCGACTGAAATCATTGCTATCAATGCTATCAAATAATCGAACTCGATAATTCGTCGCTTGATTATAAAAGAATTGCTGATTTTATAAATATATCGCCTTTGAGTGCAATGAGATACGGTTATCGGTCGTATAAGCCCAAGGCTATCGTGGGAGAACGTTTGAAGCCTTTTTTTTCTTAAGCGATTGATAACAAAAAATAACACGTATCACCAACGTTTAACAATAACAACGGTGCATAAGCAATGCGAGCCAGTCAGTTCCTCGAGAACAATCGATTGTTCAACCATCCTTCCGCGACACACAATCATCATCCGATCTACGAAGCTATAAGTTACAGTAATGTACTCACGCAGCATATTTTTATTTCTCTTTCTCGGTTTGTCCGTGAGCAATGGCTACCGTATTCTCGCGATTTTTCCTTTCGATGGAAAAAGTCACTTTGGTGTGCTCAACTCGGTTGTCAAAGATCTTGCCTCAAGTGGACATCAAGTCGACGTGATGAGCAACTTTCCTCCAAAAGAGTCTTTTCCAAATCTCACGCACATTATCACGCTTCCTATTGCTGGTGCTGAGTCACGCATAGATTATAATCTTATTTTTTATCCTGACAAAGAGATTGACTGGCTTCACGACAAGAAACGACGTATGTGCGATTTTCTCGCTCTGCCAAAAGTTGCTAAACTAATTAAAAATCCGCCTACGAATCCACCCTACGATCTTCTGCTCGTTCACGTAAGTCAAATGGGCTTCTTTGTAATGCAAGCAATATTTATAATGTGAAAATTTTTAGGTTATAGTGGGTTACCAGTGCTTGGCCGCAATCGGCTACAAATGGAACATACCGGTCATTGGTGTGGTAACCACTACACTTTACCCCCAGATGCACCACATGATCGATAATCCTTTGAATTTGGCTCTGACAACCAGTCACTTTGGCTATTACAAGGAGAAGTTAGACTTCTGGAACAGAGTTTACAATGTCGTCAAAACTTATCTTGTGATACATGATTTTTATGGCTACGCAAAAGATCAAGATTATTACATAAAAAAACACTTGGGAGAGGACATGCCCAGCTACAGACAACTCGAGAAGAACATGGCACTAATGTTTACAAATTCACATTACACTTATCACGGAGTCATTCCAAAAACACCGGGTCTTATCGAAATCGGCGGAATAAATATAAAAAACGATACGTCTGAGTTACCTGCTGTAAGGCAAATTACGATTCTTTTATTCTTTCTTATATTACATCTTATCTGATTAAGTATACATCGGATGCACGATTGTCCTTCGATTATTTAATTCGACGAATACGTTTTTTAATGTAAAGGATCTGAAGAAATTCCTTGATGAAAGCAAGGATGGATTTATTTACTTTTCTTTCGGTTCGCTCGTTGCGATAGAAACTCTGCCGCACGAAGCGCTGGAAAGATTTTATTCCGCCGTACGGAAAATATCGCCAGTTAAAGTCCTCATGAGAGTGCCTTATCCTGACACAATGCCGAAAAATATGCCGGACAATATTTACAAGTTTTCGTGGTTACCACAACAAAAAGTGTTTCGTGAGTATTGCATGTAGTTGACGACAATCACGCATTGTTGTATTGATCATCTAAAATTATCTCGATTTCAGAGCATCCAAAAATCAAAGGTTTTGTGACGCATGGAGGTGCGGTCAGTACCCAGGAAGCAATATACTATGGGGTGCCCATGATATGTGTTCCATTTTTCGCTGATCAATTTACCAACTGCGATATTTTATCACATAAAAATAGTTCGTTAACATTGGATATTTATCGAAACCAACAATTAACTCAAAACGATTACGACAACGCTTTCCGTGAAATCATAACAAATCCTACGTACAAGTAAGTTCTAAATGATTCCAAGTCCTCCCATCAATCACTTTTATAATATCGAAGTTATTTGTATAATTATTTTTCAGAGAATCAGTACGTAAATTTTCACGTGTGTACCGCGATCGTCCTTTGTCGCCTAAAGAAACTTTACTATATTGGACTGAATACATAATCCGACATGGCAAGCATGTTCTAAAATCCCCAGCGGTCAACTTGGAATGGTATGAAAGTGATCTTCTTGACGTTTACGCTTTCATCTTTACATGTGTGACACTCTCGTTATTATTTACAATTCTAGTTATTCGATTGATTATAACTTTTGTTTTGAGAAAATTAATCTCGAAAACGTCGAAAAAATCTAGCAAAAAAATTAATTAGCTTCAATTTTACATTCAGTATTATATTATTTATATGTATACAATGGAACAACAATAAAGTATAAAAAAGATTTCAAAGGAACCTTACTACACGTATGCTCAGGCATTATTTACTGGTTTGAAACATTTCATGCGTAATTTTGAGCGACGCATGTTAATTTTATTTGGCGTAGCCAGTATTTAATTTATTATAATAAGTGAATATTTTTAATGTTCTACCTTTTAACCACTGTGTTTTATCAAACTCATATAATAACTAATAATATTTTCTGGCCACAAAATTTACGAATGGAAATATACCGAAATGAACAAGTATATTTCGTTGTATATAAAATAAATGCGACCTCATATCAATATGTCTGAGGCTCTAAATTTCATAAGTTTTAATATAAAAAAACATTTTACACGAATATAATTTCTATATATATTTATAAAAATAAAAATCTAATTACATTAAATACAGCACACGAATTTTATTACTGATTGCAATTATCGATCAGATAAAAATTATCTGCAGACAAAATCAGATCACATAACAAGTATACTGTACCGATAACCCACAGTAGCCAGTCTCGCCAATAAACGAACAATAAACAAACATTGATATAAGATAACACATTTCCTGTATCATAATCAAACTCATTCCTCCGTTCATAATTCCCATCATCCTATAACACCGCAATGATCGAAACACGAAGTTACAAAGTTCATTCATGTCCTCCACCAACACGAACCCTTATCAATTTTGCTAACTAAAGCCTCTCTCTCTCTCCGCAAATTCACGTAAAACGCATCGTCCTCATTCATCGTGCAAACAGTCGCGAACGACGAGAACGACGAGCTTTAATATTCCAATCGCAGAAGCTGCAGCAACGCGGTCGTGGAATACTTGGACTCTCGAGTTCTCGCACATACGATAACGAATGGCATCCACTCATTGGTGGACGATTCACAATCCTTCACCGTAGGCGTAGATATAGCCCGCAGGTGGAGAACTGCAGAACTGCGCGGCATCGACATTACATTCCGCATTAACCAAATTATGATTTAAGATCACGCATTGTCGTCTGCTCTCCGATTGTTCACATCCAAATAGTCCTCGTTCGTATATACGCGCGCGAGCTACTGCTGCTCCGCGTGGTTATAAATTATAATACGCCGCTGGCCAATTACGTTGATGCGAATAGCCGCTCGCGCGCATCGACTATGGAAGCGAAAGAGAGCTGCGCGCTGGATAATTTCGAATTTATTATTCCTCGTTCGCGCGTGCAGTGCGCGTTGCCCCCTGGCCTCAGGCCATCATTCTTGCTCAGTGGCTCGGAGAATTTAGGAATGCAGTGCCATGGAAATTGCGACGAGAATTTTTCGTGGTATTGTTGTGATATTGCTTCGACATATTATAGAGTATGTGCTAGTAGTAAATGTCACGCTCAGCAAGACGTACAAAAGAAAAAAGCCCAACCGTCAGGGCAGTTTCAACTCGCCGGGATTTTCAGCCCCTGGTCTCTCATTCGAGAACGCGCACGTATCCTTATATACGCAAGTCCTACACTCGCAGGTCCAGCGCGTAGGTATACGTCTCGACGAGCGCGAGCAGTTATTAAATTCTGCGTTGGAAATCCCTGTGGAAATCACCGCAGCAGCTCGATCTTTCTATCTCTCTCTTTCTCGCTCTAACTCGTAGAAATCGCAGCCACCGAAAGTTCGAGGCTGCAATAAAAGTGATATACGGATCCGCGTCTGTGAATCAGCGGAAGACGCGCATGTGCCTATATTGTTCCGTCCACATCCATCGCTTATAGATCTTTTGAGATTTTTTTCTATCGCGAAAATGCGTATTATCATTTATTCGCTCCACCAAACGAGCTTACACGTACATCACGGAGGTTCTGCAAGCATCGTTGAGCCAATAAACAATCGTCTCTCCCTTGGTCGTCGAACGCAGAAAAAAAAAAAAAGATCGAAAAGTCTCCACGAGTAAATTCCCAATTGAATTCCATCCATCGAGAGTTCGCAAAGAGTCATTCCAAGCCATAAAACTCGTCTCTCGACTACACGTCCTCTCAACCCCAACGCTTCGTCCTCTCTCTCTCTCTCCTCCCTCGTCAGTTTTAACGTCGAGACGCGTTCATCATCGGCCGACAGGCTTCATTGGCCAGAAGCAATTTTCCCTTCGTGTCCGTATAGCGGTAGTAGCGGTGGACTCCCGTGGAGAAAGCAGCAGCTTGCGACGGTATAGGGTATATCTTGCAGAGCGAGCGCACGTGATCTACGAGGCTTGGCGTCGTCGCCACCTTTTCGATGCTCTCCGGCCCCTGCGGCCAATTCAATCGGCATCCTCTCACTGAGCCGACGAAGCGAGATAGACTGATGACTCTTCTTTTTTTCCTTCTAATTATTATTTTTTTTTTTCGCCCCTCCGAATTCGAAACTTTTCGTTATCCCGATGTACATACGCAGACGGAGAGAAATCTTCGATAATCGGAGGAGGAGACAATAGTGCGGGGATGGAAAAGTCGTCCAGACGACGACGAGCCCTTCCTATGTTCTCTCCGGCTCGAGCGGTATCTCAGCGTCGCTTCGTAATTAGCGAAAGTAGAGGGAAGCGCGCAAGAGAATGAGAGAGAGAGAGAAAGTGAAGCGGGAGCAAAAAAGAGGCGGGGGTGGAGGCGGTAACTACGCTGCGAGCCTTGTAGAAGGGTAGCCATAAAAGTTTATGCTCTCCATATGTTGTAATATAGTTCGACCAAGAGCGGGAGAGAGAAAGAGAGAGAGAGAGAGAGAGAGAGAGAGAGGCTTGGGGATCGGTAAAATATGCGGGCAATAAGTATGGATTGTTATTAACACGGTGCGCGGTGTGTGTCCGCCGCTGCGCTTCTGAATCCATTACCTCCGCATGGCGGCTGAAATACCGGCCGATATATCCGTGCGCGCACACTGTGTATACGTGTATACATCGCCCGCGCACTGCTGCTGCTACTACTGCCGCCGCTGCTGCTTCTGCTGCTGCGCTATTCGTTGTGTCTATCGCGGAGAAGAACATGGGGAGAGGGAGAGAGAGAGAGAGAGAGAGAAAGTTGGAAAAAAGCTGAAACGTTGTTGCTATATCAGGGAGACGATTAAGAAGGGTATATAGCTCTGTCCAGTAAAGAGTATTATGGACTGGCTTTTCTTACTTTGAAACTTATTGAACTTATTCAGTTTCTAGTCTCAGGTTAACGAAAGTAGGTGGCGCATAAGCAATTTTCTCTTACCTTCATCACTGTTCACGCTTTGCAGTGCATATATACAGCAGATCGCAACCTATGCTGAAAGGTCTTTTCATGTGTGATGTACATGATTATGATGTTGCAAATGTTTAACGGGGTTCAATTTCACCGTTACTGCTCTGCTATACTGGCCTGCTTATGCATCTCGAACCCTGAAAATTCCGCGAATTGCTCGTACTATAGAGAAAACCCGAGACTTTGTCTCTATGGTGGTGTCAACGGTGTCGCCAATGAATGGTTATAACATTCAAAATACATCAAACCTTTATTTTGTTGCTTGATAATATTCTGCTCGTTATACCGTATGGGATTCGAATTCAACATTATTTTTCTGATATTTGAAATTGTGCTGGATGAACCCCTTGGCAGTTGTTTCGAGGACTCAAGTAAGTTGATAGATTTTATTATTTTATTCAAACCAGCCGGTTTATTGCTAATTCGGAGGACGCCCATCAGAAAAAATCAAGTAGAGTACAGTTTAAAACACATCTTCTTCAAGACTTTCTTTTATAATTATGTAATGTTCCATACATTCAACATTTATAATAGTGCTTGGCATGCTTGGATAATTTCGTTAACGTGCGGTAAAGAAGAACGCGTCTGCAAATGAATGATTTATTCAATGATGCATTCTGAAATGAAGAGTGACATGTGCATTGAATTTCTCGTATGGATAGAACAGAAAGGAGATATTACAACTAATTAGATATTATGGTTTGATTTTCAAACAGCACTGACGAGTTCACCTCAAAATATTGTTCATTCATGTGTTGAATTAATAAAGAAGCGTACAAAGATTCAGTATTATATAGAATGAATCAATGCAATAAAAGATTCACAAGGAAGCACATAAATTATGCGAAGAAACAGAAAAACGCGAAAAAGATTACCAAAAAGAAACAGAGACACAATGAACGAGAAAGAGTGTAAAAAGGGGAAGGTGAATGAATGGATTAGCCGATGCACGTCGCGGCTGAAATTATGATCGGATTTCAACGCTTCAGTGCGGGGACGTATAGTCTGTTGTACGGGAAAGCGAAAGAGTACGCGACATAGACGAATAACGCTCGGTGGTGCTTTAATTCTCGCGCTTTTCCCTCTCTCGCTCTGCGGTTTTTTATTTGCTTGGCTCTTTTAACGGCGAGCGCAGGGTTATCGAGTCAGCCTAGTGATTGAGATATTATTCCGAGGTTTTTCGAGCGTGAAATGTTTTCGCACTCGCGTTTACCCTATTATTATAGGATCTCTGTTTTTTTTTTGGCGTTATCTTTTTATTCACGAAATCCAGCTACGACAATAATATCATGTCGATGCAAGAACGAACAATAAGTCTCGCAAGTCGACGAGGAAGTATCGTTCCATCAGAAAAAAGCTCAGGCTTCAGCCGCGTATGTGCGGTGGCGGCTCTCGATGAATCTTTCCTCGTTGCGTCTATACTATATATATATATAAGGGATGCAGCGTGCGGCTAGAGGGGTAGTCCGCAGGGAGCCTTCTGCGGACTTCGGTCGCGTCTCTACGGTGCCGCTGCAGTGTAGAGCCGATTGGTCAAGGCTTCAGGATTCCGGTGTTCGGGTCAGATTGATCCGACGGCGGCATTACTTCTGGTTAGCCTCGAGCAGCGACGCGCTGTTAGTCTTCATTCTTGCGTCTCGCTCCTCTCCTTTCTCTCCACCGCCGCCGTACCGTTCGCTTGATTGCGTCTAGTTAGAAGCGCGCCAGCCCCATCAGTTGCCCTGCCCAACTCGTTCCACCTCGATTATTTGTCTTCTCATTTTAAGAGACTCGTTCGCCTTCTCTCTAACGTATATAACGACCACCGGCTTCCCTCTTGGTTCACGTATGTATAGCTTATCTTTATATCCGTCTCAGGCTCATCTTAATTATCTCTGACTTACATCCGCATACGATTGTTCTCGTATACGACACAATTTTAAAGCCCTCGAATATCGCGATTCAAAGCAAACAAAATTATCGCTCGGCGACCCGCGCGTGGCGGCAAATGACGCAAGTGTCTCGATCAATTATAGGCGCGCGGAGACTATACGGGCTGCAGGCCAACGTGGATTATTGCGCGCCCGAGGAATCCGGCACCGCGACTCGGGGGATTTATTTGTGTGCCTCCATTCAGCCTCGAAAAGGAATAAATTCTCCGGAGAGAGAGAGAGAGAGAATGGCTCGAGCGTTTTCCAGAGCGGACACGACGAGAGACGACTTGTCAGCAGCGCGCGTGCGAAGAAGAAAAGGAGGAGAAGCGCTGTAGGATGACAGAAAGGGGAGAACGAAGGAAAGAGGAGAGCGAGAGAGCTCCGGAAACGGTTCCATGTCGGATGAGAGACGGAGTTAACTCAGGTTGATTTAGCCGGCGCTGCGGCGGAGCTCAGACACGTAGCTCCAGATTTAGTGAGACGTCCTGACGCCACGCTGCTTACGTATAGATATCTTTCTGGACGAGCTCGGTGTAACTCGCTT
This sequence comes from Pteromalus puparum, assembly GCA_012977825.3. Lineage (NCBI taxonomy): Eukaryota > Metazoa > Arthropoda > Insecta > Hymenoptera > Pteromalidae > Pteromalus > Pteromalus puparum. Next base: position 3,532,723 of record CM053171.1, on the reverse strand, counting down.
TTTTTTTGCGCTTTCCTCTTTCGTCTCGTCTTTCGCTTTCTCTCACACACTCGCAGCTGTAAAAAGATATACACGCGTGCGAATTTTCCATTAACGTGTTCGCTCGATCGACGAGAGTCGCCGATCTATTTTGATGATAAACCGTATCGCGTGCATCTCATAAAGTATATATACCCTAACTTTGTCGCGCGGGGGCGAGCTGCGGGGCTATCTGATTTATAAGCAAGCTGGTCCCTAACACGACGCACCTAATCATACGCGCATGGCTATATGCAAACGCAGCATAATAATAAAGGTTCACGATAGTCCCATTACGATCACCTGTTCATTTTCGGCTCAGAGGTGCAGAGAGGCCAGACAGAGCAGGACTAAGCGATGCGGAGCCAGATTTGCTAGCTATTTATCGATATATCTGAAATGCATTAATTTTCATTTTAATCGTTGCGCTTGCATCGCAAGCATTACCAGAACGGAAACGAACGCAGCTGATGCGATAGAATTTCGTATTTTGAAACTTTCTTTTTAAGAATTTTTTCAGAAAAAAGTAACGCAGAAAATTGTGTATAAGAAGTATATACAGCAGGTTTTCGCAACCCGTCAACTCGGCGTTAGATACGAGACTGCAAAGAGCGTAAATTCTCGCGAAATGAGCCAATAAGTTAATGAACGCGAAACTTTATACTCGCTTCAGAGTCCGTATATGAATAAGAGAGACGGGGCGAAAGCGAGAGAGAAAGAGGAGAGAAACGAGGGAGTGAAAACCGGCGGACGTAAAATCAGAGGCAGGAGGGAGAAGGGGTGAGGCAGCGGAGGGTGAGCGTAGCAGGGTATTACCAAGAGCCAATGATATAGTGACTATTACCGTCACTACATACCCAGCGCGGAGTGATGGCGGGTGACTGCGTGCCTCGATAGCGCTAAGCCTCGAGGGCAGTAAAATACATTGGTCCGCGAGCGACTGGCCGCCCCGGTGTGTGATCCGGCCGTATCAATGCTGCCGGCCGTTATGTGGCGACGCGCTCGACACCGCCGCTACCACCGTTACCCCCCCCCCCCCT